>ML310289.1:0-55396 GCA_005239505.1 Nicotiana paniculata
GCGACACATCCAAGGGGAGGTGCCTTGGTGCATGCTATTTGCCGATGATATAATGTTGATTGACGAGACGCGTAGCAGAGTTAACGCGAGGTTGGAGGTTTGGAGACAAACCTTGGAATATAAAGGTTTCAAACTGAGTAGAACCAAGACAGAATACTTGGAGTGAAAATTCAGTGAGACCTATGATGCATACGTAGAGGTTAAGCTTCAGGCTCAAGTTATCCCCAAGAGAGCGAGTTTTAAGTATCTCGGGTCTATTATCCAGGGTAACGGGGAGATTGATGAAGATGTTACACATCGCATCGGAGCGGGGTGGATGAAATGGAGGCTCACTTCCGGTGTTCTATGTGATAAGAAAGTGTTGTTAAGACTTAAGGGTAAGTTTTATCGAGTGGTGGTTGGACCCGCTATGCTGTATGGGGCTAAGTGTTGGCCAGTCAAGAACTCCTACGTGCAGAAGATGAGAGTAGAAGAGATGGGAATGTTGAGATGGATGTGTGGGTGTACCAGGCAAGATAGAATTAAGAATGAAGCTATCCGGGACAGAATGGGAGTAGAGTCCATGGACAACAAGATGCGGGAGTCGCGACTGAGATGGTTTGGACACGTTAGGAGAAGAAGCATTGATGCCCCTGTCAGGAGGTGTGAGATGCTGGCCATGGAGAGTGTGAGAAGGGGTCGAGGTAGGCCTAAGAAGTACTGGGGAGAAGTGATTAGGAAGGACATGGCGTTTCTTTAGCTCACTGAGGACATGACACTTGATAGGAGGGTGTGGAGGTCGAGGATTAAGGTAGAAGGTTAGTAGGTAGTTTATAGTATTCACCGATAGGTCGAGGATATTCTTTGATTTTTATTACGGTATGTATTTTTGTTCGCCTCAGGTATTGTATTTTGTGTTGCTATTATTGGATACTGTTTATTTTTATTATGTTTTTTATTATTTTTTATTTTTGTTATTATTATTATCTTTTTTTCTTCTTCCTTGCTTCCCTCTTCTTCTTGCCCTCCTGAGCTGAGGGTCTACTGGAAACAGCCTCTCTACCTACATTAGGTAGGGGTAAGGTCTGCGTACAGACTACCCTCCCCAGACCCCACATGTTGGGACCAAACTGGGTTCATTGTTGTTGTTGTTGTTGTACCCTTTCTCTACGATACGCCGATCCTTCACAATTGAAATGACCCTACTAGTGGAATGACTAGGAGTCCTTCTCCAATCCAATCATGGCAACCCCAGCGTGGCTAATGTCACAATATTGGAATGACAATCCAAAATAGCATGATAAGTTGACAACCAATCCATTCCCAAGATCATATCAAAATCCACCAGATCAAGTAATAGAAGGTCAACCCTAGTCTCATAGCTCCTTATGGTGACCAAAAAAAGAACGATATACCCCGTCTACCACAATAGAATCCCCAATAGGCATATACACATAAACAAGAGCACTAAAAGAATCATGAGACATCCAAATATGAAGCAAAATAGGATGACACATATGAATAAGTAGAACCCCAATCAAATAAAATTGACGCATCTCTATGAAAAACTGGAACAATACCTGTGACGACCGCTTCCAATGAATCTGCCTTAGGTCTAGCTTGGAATGCATAGAAATAGGAATGAGCCCCACCACTCTGACCATCGCCCCTCGGACGACCTCTCATTGTATGGCCTCCACCTCTAACAGCTTGAACACCACCTCTAGCTACCTGACCCCCGCCTCTAGCTGCTTGAGTGGGCAATGAAGCAACTGGTGCCAGAATCATGGCACGAGTACCCTGATATTATTTTTTTCTCCTCAATCTAGTATTTTAATTCCTGATATGACATGTGTCGCTACACTCAAATCAACCCCGCGACTGGCATAACTGTTGAGTCTCGAGACGATCCCTGAACCAAATGACCACCGTAGTAACTCTGTAACGGTGGTGCACTGATAGGAGATGAAGGTGTACAGAATAGTGGCTACTCAAGATGAGACTAATAAGAACGATGACTGCGCGAAGCACCGTGTGCCACCTGAACCGCTGAATGAATCGGCCTAAGAGTATGGAACCTACTGATTGAACCCCTGCCTCCAGATGAGGCACCACCAAAACCACCAGAATAAATAAACCTCTTCTCAGATGCTGCCTCTCTGCCCTGACTACGAATCTTCTCGATCCGTCTAGCAATCTCTATAACCCGGTTTAAAGAAATATCATCCTTAGTCTCTATGTCCATCTACAACCTGATACCATAAGTAAGACCATCTATAAATCTCCTCACCTTATCCCTCTCAATAGGGATCAAAATAGTTCCATAGTGTGATAGATCCACAAACCTAGTCTTGTACTGGGTAACTGTCATGCTACCCTACTAGAGGCGCTCAAACTGGGTGTGTAAATCCTCTCTCTGAGTAAAAGGGATAAACTTATCCAAAAATAGCTGTGAAAGTTGATCCCAAGTGAGTGGAGGTGAACTTGCTGGTCTACTACGAACATACTCCTGCCACTATCTCTTAGCAGAACCAATCATCTGAAACACTTCGAAGTCGATTGCGTTGGACTCTACTATACCCATGTTGCGCAATACCTCATGGAAACAAACCATGCAATCTTGTGGGTCCTCAGAAGGTGTACTAACTAGGGATTTTAGCCTACTATTTTCTCTGTTTTGCTTAGGTTTTGGGCCAAAAATGCGTTAAGGTATTCCCAAAAACTAACTTAAGGTGCTTACTTGCAGGTCTTGGTCAAAATGAGGCAAATAAGTCAAAATAAACTCATAAAGGAGTCAAACTTGCACAAGTACAAAGAACAGAACTGAAGCGCGGACAACGATGATATTACGCGGCCGCATAAGCACCTTCGCTGAGGCAACCACAAATACACGGCCCGCGAGAGTGAAGTTCAGAGAGATTGATTAGGGCTCAAAGTAGACCGCTGAACGTGCTACAAAAGCACGGCCGCGAAACTAGTGGCACGGTCGCGAGTGAAATTACGCTGACAGCGAGGAGCGAGGTTCAGAGACCTTGCAATCTTGGTTCAAACAAAGAACGCGTCCCGCGTCTAAATTACGCGTCCGCGAAGGCACCTGACGCGTCTAAATCAGGGAGTTTGCAAGTATGGCCCAACCGAGGAACGCTGTTCGCGAACAAAATACGTGGCCACAAATGAAGATCATGCGGACGTGGTAGACTTTACGTTGTCCGTGAAACCTAGCCCAGTGCAAATCTAAATTTGAAAAAATGCGGTCCGCGCTCATTTTTGCGCGGCCGCGAAAGTTCAAACCCTAAGGCACCTGTTTTTACGCGGTCAGGGGAACCTCTGTAGGGGCATTTTTGTCTAGTAATTTTGGTTGTGTATAAATAGATCTTTTTCACATTTTTAGGTTAAGTTTTGTATTAGGGAGCTCATGAACAATCGTATTTTACCACTTTGAGTAATTTTAGAGTAGATTTAGCTTACATTTGTAGATTTTCTTCTTGTAATTGACTTTTATGGATTATATTACATCTTCATCTTTGATTTCTATCATTATCATGAGTAGATAGATCCCATAACTAGGGTTGTGACCCAACCCTAGTGTGGGTATTTAATGGGTCTTCAAAATTATGGCTTATTGTTTATGGGTTAGTGATATTTAGCTTGTTTCATGCTTTAACTATTGAATTGGTGGTTGCAAACACTGATTCGTGCTTTTTTGACTAGGGCTTTTCTTGAGAAAAAGGGCCCCAAGTCTAGGTAAAATAGGCTAACAAGGAATTGGGGTGAATTCAAGAGATTGATATCCCTAATTAAAGGGTTAAACCTAGAGATAGTAATACCTGACTTGAGCCAATTTCATTTGTATTATTTGAACACCCAATTAGGCTTGAGAAAGCCAATTCGGGCAAAGTCACTCAAATTACCGAGAGGTATAAAGTGAGTAATTATGTGTGAAGGTTATATAATGACCCCAAATATAACAAGCTAGTCCTAAATTTTAGATCCCATTAGATATTCGCTTAGGTAGAAGTCACTTCCCTAGTTCTTTTTATCATTTGGAAAACTCTTCTAAAAACATTGTTCTTAGATTATTTCAGCAGTCAATAGCATTAAAATTAGAAGAGAAACAAAACCCAACTATAGTTAAAAGTGCAATTAGAAACAACACGCATAACTAGATTAGGTAGAAACCCAACTGCCAACCAATATTAACTCCCTGTGGAAATTGATCCCGTTAAAATTTCATCGACCACTCCTCGCTACTTTATAGTGGTGTAGGGTTGGAACCGATCATGTACCACCAAAATGAATAGGGAATAGCTTAGTGAATCTGTCCAACCTCTTAAACCCCTATGTCGACATAGCGGGTCTCTCCTCGGACTGTGGAAATAACGGGCTGAACTACTCCAATTGTTGGAATCACCGGAGTCTGATATATTGGAGCCATCTACTCTAGAGTGTGACTAGCGGGAGTCTAGTCTCCTCCCCCAGCTTGAGAGAAGGCTGGTGCTACAGGAAATGCACCGGCCTGGGCCACACTCTCCATAAGGCTCACTAAGCGGACTAGGGCTTCCTGAAGTATGAAGGTGGCAATGAACCCCTATGGGACCTGAGATGGTCTAACTGGCACGGCTGGACCAGGGATGTCCTCCTCCTGATCGATCTGAGGCTCTGTAATTGTGGTTGATGTGCGGGCTCTAGGTTGAGCTCTGCCTCTACCTCTGGCTTTGACTCGGCCTCTACCCCTGGTAGTGGCTGCAACCATGGGCTCTAGATCATGCTCAGCTATGGATGGGGTGCGTGTCCTCACTATCTGTGAGCGAATAAGAATAGAATGATTCAAACTTTAGCAATAGAATAAAGTCAAACGATAAAGAAAGAAAGAAGTGACATTTGCTAAAGCTCTATAGCCTCTAAAAGATAAGTATGGATGTCTCCGTAAATATCCTCCAGACTCCACTAAGCTTGATCATGACTCATGAGACATGTTGTATGTCTGCATTTAAGTTGTTGAAGCTGATTGTCTTTCGTGATCGCGATTGGTATGGCGCGATTACTAGTTGGTTCCGAGGGTGGATTTGATTTTGTACTTCCCGATCGTGTAGCTGTTAGCCGCGATCACGAAGGGTACATGCCGAATCGACCAACAAAACCATTCTCCCAAACCTTAAAAAGAGGTTGACCTACGCCGAAGGAAAATGGAAGGAGATTCTACCCGAAGTCCTTTGGGCATATTGTACGACCTTGAAGTCAATACCGGGGTCACTCCATTCTCATTGGTTTATGGCATCAAAGCACTAATACCGGTTGAAGTCGGGGAGCCAAGTACCAGATTTTGATATGAAACAAAGGAATCAAATGATGAGGCCATGAATACGAGCCTAGAGCTATTGGATGAAAGGTGTGAGGCCGCCCTTGTCCGGTTAGCTGCCCAAAAGCAAACGTATCGAGAGATATTATAACAGAAGATCACCTTCGATACTTCAATGTTGGGGACTTAGTATTAAGGAAGGTCACATTGAACACTTGAAACCCTAACAAGAGAAATTTGGGGCCAAACTAGGAAGGGTTGTATCATATCATCGAAATCACTGCAAAGGATCCTAAGAGCTCAGAATGATGAATGGTGAACAATTACCGAGCAATTGGAATATAACTCACCTAAAGAGATATTACTGCTAAGGTACGACCCATTCATTTTCTTTTATTTATATTTCGGACTAACACTTGCAGGTGATCGAAAAGAAATAGTACGAAGTTTTTAGGTCTGAAAGCACGCGTTGCACTCTTTTTCCCTTGGACCGGTTTTGTCCCAAATGGGTTTTCCAGCAAGGTTTTTAATGAAGCAACAGTGGATCGTGCTAACTTTGAATCAAATACTGATCACAAATCGATGTCGAAGATCGCATTAACAATATCTGAGGTTCCTCTACATTCAACCTCGAATACTGGGGGGCATTACCCTCAGATATCGACTTTAGCCAGGAAAGAAACTCCGTAGCTGAAGGGTATCGATCGGTAGGATTTATTGTAAGGGCCAAATGGTCAAGCAAACCATGCCTTCATAGGCTGTTCGAACCCTGACACAAAGCATGTATACATATGTTACTATTATGCACAAGAATAAGGAGAAGTCCCTTCCTTGCAATCATCTTATGTTTTAAAATTTCTTGTTTACATCCCTTAAAGAATTTCCTACTTCCGATCTCCTAAACGTAACGAGCCCAAAGGCCTCTTATAACCGGAGTTCTAATGATCACTCCCTCACTCGGGGATTCTCGTCCGAAAACAAACTCGGGCAGCCCAAGCTACTAGACCTCGGGGGCATAAGACCTATTAGGCAACCACCGAATTTTAAAGGCCATGGCCACCTCCGCTAAGAGAGATTTATCTTGGGAAATCCCGGATAACTCGGGAAAACAAGTCCAATGGGCGACTCTCGAACTAAAAGGCTATGGCCATATTAACACGGATCGGAGACGTCTGAGACCCGTAACAAAAACTAGGCCTTCAAAAAAGAAAATTTTTCATAACCGGTTCTAAAGGTTACCCTCGGAAAACTATAATCCGAATCACTTACTTTAGGAGAAAGTTTCCGGTAACACCGAACCCTCAAGATGCCTTAAAATAGAGTAATGTAAAGGTGAGGTTTGTTTGAACTTTTGAACATAACCTAAGTTATTTCATGCTAGGGCATTTCGATCTTTGTGAATACAAATAATAAAGCAAAGGAAAAATTCGAAGCCGAAAGGGAAAGAAAGCCTTGTATATATTCAAAAATATTTTTACAAAGACCAAATGGCCCCGATACAGAAATCTACAATAGCCAAAATAGCCTAAAAACAAAAGACAAAAAGATCCTAAGTGGTCTAATCTTCACCAAGGGCCCGTCGTTGCCTTCGGGGTCTTCACCACCTTCGGGCTCATCTGAGTCTTCAGACCCCTCAGAATCCTTCTCCTCGGGATAAGCCAGCTACCTGGCCTTGGCCTCAGATATCTTGGCAACCTCGATCTCAGCCAGCAGGTCGAAGCCATAAGCTTGAACTTCTTCGAGGGCCTCCCTTTGGAACTGCCAGTTCATGTGTTCGACCAAATGCTTCACCTGATCCTGAGCTGCCTCGGCATCGGCCTTATGCTGGGCCACCTTCTCATCAGCTTCGGCCTTGACCCCAGCAATCTCTTACCTAGCCGCCTCAAGTTCCCTGGCCAGATTTTTTTGGCTGGAAATCACCGAGCTCAGATAAGATCGGATATCTTCCATTTTTTAATCCTGGGTCGAGGTCTTTTCCTTTGCAGCTCGTAGATGGGCCTCGAACAACTTCCTTTTCCGAGGCTAGGAGGCCCATATTTTTCTTCCACTCCTCGGCCTCAGTTTTTATCGTGTCCACCTATTCCTGGAGCTGCCCGATCAATTCAAGCCTATTTTGGACCTGCAGATTCGGATCGTTATCCATTGTGTCCAAGTCATAGTCATTATCTTCAAGTACTCGATTTACCTGCTCGACCCATTCGACATACTCTTTCCGAGCCACTTCTAACTCAGCCTGAAATTTCTCATTGAGAAGCTTTGTATTACCCTATATTTTTTAATAAGGGTGTATTGGTCATTAGCAATAATAATAATAATAATAATAATAATAATAATAATAATAATAATAATAATAATAATAATAATAATAATAAATTAATAGGAAACTAACTAATAAAACAAAATAAATAAATAAAAGGAAAAAGGGATAAGGAGTTGAAAGAAAAGGGCCGAAGCCCATTAGAACATATCTGCCAATTTGAAAAGGGTTAGGGGAAGGGGAATGAAGCAAAAGCTTCAGAGAAATGAAAAACCAAAAGCGAGAAGAGAGGGAAATAAAGAGAATAAGAAAGAAGAAGGAAGAAGTTGATGCAGTGCATTGGAACCATAGCTATAACTGTTGAGGAATCTTAAGCACTAATTGTGTCTTACGGGTATTACTTGAGCTTCTTCTTCTGGTAGATTTTAAGTTCGATTCTCATGATTGGAAGATTCTACAGAATAATAGAAGTTACACTAGTTCATTCACGCAATTGAGAATTTTAGAGTCAAATATGAAAACTCGAAGGTTGGGTATTCTAAATTAGCTATTAATTAGCCTAAACAAGGAAATTAACATGAGATCGATATTACGTAATTATAGATTGATTGGAGGGATTTGTACGAATTGATCGAGGTGAAGAATTTGGTATTTCGGCACGATTATTGTGAGTAGTAATCTTACCGCAATTTGTGTTTTCATAACTTTCATGATTTACACATGATTTTTAATATGAATATGTTATCGATTATTTTGAGTTGAATGTGGGATAAGTCTTTTATTCGATATGATACCGAAATAGTTATATGAGATGATTACCGTTGTTTTAAATATTCTTGTTATCACTAGATATGTATTACTGTTACTTGAATTTACTGTTATCAAAATGAAATTACATAATTTTATAAGAACTGAAATGCCCTATATTGTTTTAAAATATTTTCCTATGAGTATATACGGATTACAGAGACAAGTATAAATGGGAGTAGACTTTGAAGAATCCCGCAGCTAATGGGGGGTTCGTTAGACCTGGTGCACCTCGCAATTACCGATTGTAGTTACAGCCCTCGCTAGTGGGAAGGTAGAACTAGCATGCCATTACTGATTTCCCTCAAGTAGGGACTACCGTTATATTTGACTTCTTGGAAAGAAGTCCATAGTTATACCGATTACATGCTCCATTTATAGAAACCTCCCAAATATGAATCTTGATATTATACAGTGTCTACCGAGCTTATTACTGAATTGTCAATTGAATTATATTACATGAAAAACATGACGAGACTGAAAATTATTTATTGTTTCTGAAAGGGCATTCTTATGATATTTTTTGTTTAATATACGAGCATGTTTTCTGACTTGTCCCCAATAAAAACTGTTGTTTTAAAGTGTTATTACTCACTGAGCTAGCGACTCACTCCCTGCTATATTTTTTACAGAGACAACAGTTGACGAAGGTGAGGACTTCGTTAATTAGAGCGCACAATTTGATAGTTCTTGGTGAGCCTCGCAGTTGTTCGCGTGGGCGGAGATTTTATTTATTGTTATGATTTTTTTATTTAAACTCTTAGAGTCACTCCATAGTCATACTTTTAGTGTCGTGAGTATTCATTTGTTGATATGGACTAGTTACTAGTATTACACTTTCTTTCTGAATTTTTAGATTTGGTTTTCGTTGTATTATGTTGAGGAGGTTGGTAATATTAATGGAAACCCGTTTGTGGTTAGTTGATGAATATTGTGACTGATTTAGGTGAATATTGGTTGGTTATTACTTGTTTATGAGACAGGGAAATAGCCCAAAAATAGGGGATTTCCTGTTCGTTTTTTCTATAAAATATCGATAAGGCTTTCTTGGGAGAACTTGCTCCTAAGCGCCAGTCACGATCCAAAATTGGGTCGTGACAAAGTTGGTATCAGATCCTAAGCTTTAAGTCCCGAATCATGGAGAAATGTTTAGTAGAGTCTTATTCATGGGTATATAGGCGCCCATACTTATGATCTTGAGGCTACTGAACATCTAGGAATGTTTTCCCTTCTTTCATTCTTTGATCGTGCGTTGAGATATATTGAGAATGACTTTAGAGTATTTCTTTCGCAGATGGCTAGGACACGCACACCCTCTTCTGCTAGACGTGGTACTACCCGAGGTGCCGATCAAGTTGGGGTTCATAAAACTAGAAGACAGGATTCTCCAAAACTTGAATTTGGGAACATGGGTCAACCCTAAGCTACTATACCAGATCATGTGCAGGATCAGAGAGTTCAGGACGCTCCACCACCAGTGCCAACTGTTGTACCTATTGTTGTCTTACCTGCAGACGTAGTGGAAAGGTTATTGAACGTGTTAGAGTTATTGGTGCCTACTCAGGGTGGAAGTTTAGCTCCTTAGGCTACTTTACAGACACAAGCACTTCCACAGACTCAAACTTTCGGGAATAAGGAAGTATCCCTATAAGAGTTTCTGAAATTGAAATCACCAAAATTCACAGGTTCTGATAATTCAATAGATCCTCAAAGTTTCTTGGATGGGACACTCAAGGCATTATGTGCTCTAGGATGTTCTAGTCAGAGATACGCGGAGCTCGCAGCATACAAACAAGAGGATATGGCCAATACATGGTATGAAATTGTGTTACTAGGAAGGCCAGCATGAGCAACACCACTGACATGGGACGAGTTCACTAAGTTGTTCATGAATCACTTTCATCCAAACAGCCTGATACAAAAATATGCTAGAGAATTTGAGAGATTAGTTCAGACTCCAGATATGGATGTGTCAACATATAACACCAAGTTTTGTAAGTTGGATAGATATTCTCCTTACTTAGTGCCTACCAGAGAAGCTCGAGTTTAGAGGTTTGTTGATGGATTGGTTGGTCATCTATACACTGCAGTAGCCCTACAAATGAAGACATTATCCTACTCTAATGCAGTCGACCTTGCTAGAAAGATTGAAAATAAGGTACATAATGAGTGGGCAACTAGTGATTTACGTAAGAAGGCCAAGAAAGGAGGGTCTTTCAGTGGCGGTTTTAGTGAAAATCGAAGAGCAGAAAATCAGGGGCAACAACAACAGGGTTCTCAGATAGGAACACACCTGTTTTCACAGTCCACATATAGACCACATTACAGACAAGGTACTTGGGGACCATCATCATCTGGACATCGTAATTCTAGGCAGATATATGCCACTACTTCAGTCTCCTAGACCTGTGGTAGATCACATTTGAGCCAATGTCGTGTTCTAACTGGAGAGTGCTTTCAGTGTAGCTAGTTGGTACATCACTTGAGGGATTTCCCTTAGCCTCCGATAAATTTTAACCAGGCTTCTATTCAGTCAGCTGCACCTACTCAGAGTACTCATAATACTTCAGGTGCTACAGGTACAGGAAATAGAGGTCGAGGTGCTGGAGAACGTGCTACTGTGAATCAAGGACAAGGGAATGCTGGTAAAGGTCAGGCGAGAGTTTTTGTATTTACTAGACAGGATGCTTAGGCCTCGAATGTTGTGGTCACATGTATTCTTTCTGTCTGTTCATTTGATGCACTTGCATTGATTGATCCAGGATCTACTCGCTCCTATGTGTCCTCGTACTTTGATTTGAGGTTTAATAGATAGCCTGAGCTATTGAATGACCCTTTTCTAGTTGCTACTCCTGTTGGAGAGTCTCTATTAGCTGAATACGTGTATCGTGTTTGTCAGATTTGGGTTGAGGGTATAGATACTCTAGTTGACCTTATTGTACCTAATATGATTGACTTTGACATGCTAATGGAAATGGATTGGTTATCTTCTTGTTATGCTATCATCGATTGTCATGCAAAGATAGTCAAGTTTGAGATACCAAATGAACCCAGTTTTGTTCTAAAAGGGGGTCAGGTTCCAGAGGCTTGCAACGTTATATCTTTTATGAAGGCTCAACGACTTCTGAAGAAAGGTTGCTTAAGTCTCTTAGCTATTGTAAAATGACACGAGAAATTAGTATAGAAAATGTACCAGTAGTGAGAGAATTTTCTAATGTATTTCCTGAGGATTTATCAGGATTGCCTCCAGTACGAGAAATAGACTTTGGTATTAATTTTCCACCTGAAACACATCCCATATCGGTAACCCCATATCAGATGGCACCAGAAGAGTTGAGGGAGATAAAGCAACAGTTGCTGGAATTGTTAGATAAGGGTTTTATTAGGCCTAGTGTATCACCATGGGGTGCACCAATATTGTTCATAAAGAAGAAAGATGGATCTTTAAGAATATGCATTGACTACAGGCAGCTGAACAAGATAACAATACGTAGTAAATATCCTTTGCCTCGTATAGACGACATGTTTGATCAGTTACAAGGAGTTGTCCACTTTTCAAAGATTGACCTCCGTTCTGGTTATCATCAGCTTAGAATCAAAGATGAAGATATTTCTAAGACCGCTTTCAGAACTCGATACGGGCACTATGAGTTTCTTGTGATGCCTTTCGGACTGACTTATGCTCCAGCTGCATTCATGGATTTAATGAATAGGGTGTTCAATCCATTTCTGAATAGATTTGTAATAGCATTTATTGATGATATCCTGATATATTCTCATAGCCAAGGATAACACGAGAATCATTTGAGGATTGTGTTGCGGACATTGCGAGAACATCTGCTTTCTGCTAAGTTCTCAAAGTGTAAATTTTTGGTTGGACTCAGTATCATTTCTGGGGCATGTTGTATCCAAATATGGAATTATGGTAGATCCTAAGAAGACAGAAGATGTGCATAAATGGCTCAGACCTACTTCTCCTACAGAGATTCATAGCTTTTTAGGATTGGCAGGCTATTACAAGCGTTTTGTGAAGGATTTCTCCAGAATAGCAACACCACTGACTAAGCTAACACAGAAAAATGCAAAGTTTAAGTGGACGGAGGAATGTGAGCAAAGCTTTCAAAAACTCAAAACGTGTCTAACAACAGCACTAATTTTAGCTTTATCATCAGGCTCGGGAGGATTTACAATATTCTGTGACGCCTCGAGGGTGGGATTAGGATGTGTTCTCATGCAAAATGGTCGCATTATAGCTTATGCTTTGAGACAATTGAAAAAGCACGAGCAAAACTATCCTACACATGATTTGGAGATGGCTGCAGTGGTATTTGCTCTAAAAATTTGGAGGCATTACCTATACAACGAAACTTGTGAGATTTATACTGACCATAAAAGTCTGAAGTATATCTTTCAGCAGAGAGATCTGAATCTTCGGCAGCGTCGGTGGATGGAACTACTCAAAGACTATGACTATTCTATTTCGTATCATCCTGGAAAAGCAATGTGGTGGCTGATGCATTGAGCAGAAAATCTATGAGGAGTTTGGCACATATAGCTCCTGCAAAGAGACTTTTGGCCAAAGATATTCAGAGACTAGAAGATACAAGTATCAGATTTAGTGTCGAAAATTTAGAGGCATTGTTGGTTTGCGCTCAGGCTAAATCTTTATTAGTTGAGCGCATTAAGGCCACCCAATATGAGGATGAGCGATTATGCAAATACAGAGATGAGGCCTTAGCTGGTAAAAGCAAGGATATGATTGTTGAGAGTGATGGTGTTCTTCGAATGGGTGATAGCAGAGGCAGATCTATAATTTCAAGATGGCGGGTGCCATAATTTCCTTTAACATATATCTTGTAGTGACTAATACAGAATTTGTTACGAACGTTTATTTGGATGTTTTGAGTTTATTCGGGTCAACCTAATAGAAATTTTTTATTTTCAAATATAAAACTTACATCTCATATATCAAAAAACAACCGTAATTAATATTTTAAATAAGTAATAACACCTTTATTATAACAACACAAGTAAAATTAATATTTTCACTAAGAAATTATATCTTTTTTTTTGTATACTAAAAGTAAATTTACACAAGTAAGATAACAAATTCAATAAGAGAATTACATCGATTAGAATAAGAAAAGTTTTAAAAAAATATCTTCAATAAGTAAATTATTCCCCATAAGTATAAAATAAAATAAACTACAAGTTCCAAAAAATCAAATCATAAATCTCATATTTTCTAAAGAAATGTTTACGAAATTTTCATCATAATTTAATAATAAAAAAATTTAAATTATATTTAAGAACCATATAATAACACAATTTTTTTATGAAATACTAAAAAGGTAATATGAAAATGAAAAATGATCTCAATCAAAAATTTCCATTAAGACCCAAGTTTTTTGGATTTAGAAAACTCATAACTTTAATATTAAAATGAATGCTTATTTTATATAATTTTAAAGTTTTAGAGTATCTTTTTTGAGTGGTTTTGCTAGAGATCACATATAAAATAATAGAATAGAGAAAATATATATATAAAATAATAAAAGACAAATAGAAAATTAGGAGGCAGCCGAAAAGAAAAATGACGGGGACAAAAGGAAATAAAAAACACAAAGAAAAGGAAATGTCGGACAAGGTTCAAGATAAATTCCAACTTGAATTTACACACGAGAAAAGCTTTCAAAAAGGTCTACCAGTCATGATACCTTTGTCTGGTTTATGACTTCGGGTGGCACGATCCAATATTTAACCTAGTTGAAAAAAAATTCAACATATCTATATAAAAAATTTATCATCTTAGTGAGTGCCATACCACCCCTTCTTAAAGGGGTGATCTGCCCATGGGTGACAGGCTATGTGTAGCAAATGTAGATGGGTTGAGACAGGGTATTCTTGAAGAAGCTCACAACTCTAGATACATTATACATCCTCGATCCACAAAAATGTATCATGATCTAAAGCAATTTTATTGGTAGGAAGATATGAAGAAAGATGTTACTAACTTTGTTTCTAGTTGTTTGACTTGTCAGCAGGTCAAGGCTGAGCATCAGTGACCAGCAGGACTACAACAACAAATTGAGTTAACAGAGTGGGAAATGGGAAAGAATTACCATGGATTTTGTGACTAGACTACCCCGTACCCTTAGATTTTATGATTCGGTGTGGGTGATTGTAGATCGTTTGACAAAATTAGCACACATTTTGCCAGTGAAGACTACATATGGTGGAGTGAGGTATGCACATATATTTATGAACTCCGACTTCACGGAATTCCAATATACATCATCTCCGATAGAGGATCACAATTTACCTCACACTTTTGGAAATCTTTTCAAGAAGCATTGGGTACACGAGTAGATCTTAGTATTGTATTTCACCCTCAGTCAGACGGGCAACCAGAACGTACTATACAGATCTTGGAGGATATGTTGAGAGCTTGTATTCATGAGTTTGGAGGTAGTTGGGACGCTTATCTACCTTTAGCTGAATTTGCTTACAACAATAGCTTCCAGTACAGTATTCAAATGGCATCGTACGAAGCATTGTATGGTAGAAGATGTCGTTCTCCTATCGGATATTTTGAAGCTGGTGAGACTAACTTATTGGGACCCGACTTAGTACAAGAAGCTATGTACAAGGTCCGGTTGATCAGACAGAGATTACTTACAGCTCAAAGCAGACAAAAGTCTTATGCAGATAAGAGAAGAAGAGATTTAGTGTTCACAATTGGGGACAAAGTGCTCCTACGAGTCTCCCCTATGGAAGGTGTGATGAGGTTCGGGAAAAGAGGCAAGTTAAGCCCCAGGTTTATAGGACCATATGAGATACTAGACTCAGTGGGTGTTGTGACTTATTGTTTGGCACTTTCTCTTGAGTTGTCTTTTATTCATCCAGTGTTTTATGTCTCTGCTAAGAAAATATATATCAGACTTATCTCAGGTGCTTGAAGCACCGACTATACGCTCGATAAGAAGTTATCTTACGAGGAGGAGCCGATGACTATTGTTGATAAGCAAGTAAGAAAGCTACGAATAAAAGAAATTTTGTTCGTTAAAGTCTTATGGAAAAATCATATAGTTGAAGAATCTACGTGGGAAGTAGAAAAAGATATGCAAGCAAGTATCCCCATTTGTTTCAGTCTACAGGTACGTACTTGTTATAAATTCGGGGACCGAATTTCATAAGGTGGGGAGGATGTAATACCCTATATTTTTTAATAAGGGTGTATCGGTCTTAATAAGAATAATAATAATAGTAATAATAATAATAATAATAATAATAATAATAATAATAATAATAATAATAATAACAACAACAACAATAATAATAATAATAATAATAATAATAACAATAATAATAACAATAATAATAATAATAATAATAATAATAATAACAATAACAATAATAACAACAATAATAATAATAATAATAAGAAGAAGAAGAAGAAGAAGAAGAAGAAGAAACTAACTAATAGAACAAAACAAATAAAACAAAAAGGGGATAAGGAATTGAAAATAAAAGGTCGAAGCCCATTAGAACATACCTGCCAATTGAAAAGGGTTAAGGGAAGGGGAATAAAGCAAAAGCTTCAGAGAAATGAAAGACCAAAAACGAGAAGAGAGGGAAAGAAAAGAGAAAAGAAGGAGGAAGAAGTTGATGTAGTGCGTTGGAACCATAGCTATAAATGTTGAGGAATCTTAAGCACTAATTGTGTCTTACGGGTATTACTTGAGCTTCTTCTTCTGATAGATTTTAATTTCAATTTTTATGATTGGAAGATTGTACAGAGAAATAGAAATTACACTAGTTCATTCACGCAATTGAGAATTTTCTTCCTAAAGAATCAATAGAACTTTATGAAATTGGATTAATAAATTATGTAAATAGGTTGGAGTTGATAGATTAGTAATTACTCATATGTGGGTAAATCTAATTCGTCGAATTAAGATTCGAATATGAAACATCAAGAGTTGGGTATTCTAAATTTTCTATGAATTATCCTAAACAAGGAAATTAACATGAGATCGATATTATGTAATTATAGATTGATTGGAGGAATTTGTACGAATTGCTCGAGGTGAAGCATTGGGTATTTCGGCACGAGTACCGTGAGTAGTAATCTTACCGCAATTTGTGTTTTCATAACTTGCATGATTTACACATGATTTTTAATATGAATATGTTATCGATTATTTTGAGTTGCATGTGGGACAAGTCGTTTACTCGATATGATACCGAAATAGTTATATGAGATGATTACCGTTGTTTTAAATATTCTTGTTGTCTCTAGATATGTTTTACCTTTACTTGAATTTACTGTTATCGAAATGAAATGACATGATATTATAAGAACTGAAATGCCCTATATTATTTTAAAATATTTTCCTATGAGTATATACGGATTACAGAGACAAGTAAAATGGGAGTAGACTTTGAAGAATCCCGCAGCTAATGGCGGGTTCGTTAGACCTGGTGCACCTTGCAATTGCCGATTGTCGTTACAGCCCTCACTAGTGGGAATGTAGAACTAGCATGCCGTTACTGATTTTCCTCGAGTAGGGACTACCGTTATATTTGACTTTTTGCAAAGAAGTCCACAGTTATACCGATTACATGATCCATTCATTGAAACCTCCCAAATATGAATCTTGATATTATACAGTGTCTACCGAGCTTATTACTGAATTGTCAATTGAATTATATTACATGAAAAACATGACGAGAATGAAATTATTTATTGTTTCTGAAAGGGCATTCTTATGATATTTTTTGTTTAATATACTAGCATATTTTCTTACTTGTCCCCAATAAAAACGATTGTGGTTAAGTGCTATTACTCACTGAGCTAGCGACTCACTCCCCGCTGTTTATTTTACAGAGGCAGCAGTTGACGCAGGTGAAGATTTCGTTAATTAAAGAGCACAAGTTGATAGTTCTTGGTGAGCCTCGCACTTGTTTGCGTGGGCGGAGATTTTATTTATTGTTATGGTATTTTCTTTAAACTCTTAGAGTCGCTCCATAGTCATCATTTTCGTGTCGTAAGTATCCATTTGTTGATATGGACTAGTTACTAGTATTACACTTTCTTTCCGTATTTTTAGAGTTGATTTTAATTTTATTATGTTGAGGAGGTTGGTAATATTGGTGGAAACCCGTTTGTGGTTAGTTGATGAAGATTGTTACTGATTTAGGTGAATATTGGATGGTTGTTACTTGTTTATGAGACAGGGAACTTTTTGGATAGCCCCAAAAAGGGAAAACTCTATCCTTTTTTCTGTAAAATACCGATAAGGCTTTCTTGGGAGCACTTGCTCCTAAGCACCAGTCACGATCCTAAATTGTGCCGTGACAAACTTGTAGGTGTCCCTCTTCTCAGTAAGCTCCCAAACCTCGGCCTCATGTTAGGTTAACTCCTCCCGATATCGGAGGAAAGTCTCATGGTGAAGTACTGAGGCCTGCAAGCATAAAAAAAAGTGTTACAATTATTTGCAACTTTAAATCTAAAGTACATAATAAAGAGGCACTCAAAGTTACTCGATTCAACACCTGTTGAGCTTCATTGAATAGGTAGGGCGCTTCCACCTCGTCCATCCTGGCCTGGTCCTCTTCGGTCACCAAGCACCGAAGATAGCTAGCAATCCGTACTGGGGCAGAGAGAACCCCGGGCATCATTCGGGATAGAGATAACTATTAACCGCTTTCGGTCAGGATCAACACTCGGAGCCGAGAACCGATCCACTAACCTTGGACTCGAAGAGGGCCCACTGGCTCCCAAAAATGGTGCCTTATTTGGCACCGTTAAGACACCAAACTCGGTGACGTCCTCAGAGGCGGTAGAATCTAAGCTATCTAAGAAGTTGTTGAGATCTGCCACCCCCTGAGGCCCTTCGTGCGAACGACCTTCTAGACCTTCTAGAAGTTGTTGATCATGGAATCGGAGAACAAAGGAGACCCGGTGAGGTCAATCACCCCAAGCTCATATTTCGAGGCACTTTCCTCTGCTCGAGAAGTATTAGCCCCAGTCTCCCTCTCGACCTCCCTAGATTGGGGGAAAATAGCCTCACCCCTTTCCGGCTCAGAGATCCAGGCCACTGCCCTCTCAGCAGCCTCCCGGGCTTGAGGCAATGCGGTATGGATTTGCACTCGAGCCACCAGCTCGAAATTTTCTTCTTTTTATTCTTCAGACTCATCCCTCAGCCGGCGGATTGAGTCCGATGGAAGGGCACCAGTGCTTTCCTTAGGTTTGCCTTGAAAACTTTCTAGGGGTCTGATAAGGCTTCAAATACTTCACCAGTTCTCGATAAGTTTCTAGGCATGTACCTGTACAACCAAGTTAGCAGACGTTAAAATTTTAATGTATAGATGAAAATTGAAGAAAATTGGCTACACTTAAGAATTTTGTATTTCTTCCAACTGTAATTGATAACACCGTTAAGTTCCCCGGCAACGGCGCCAAAATTTGATCTCGCCCAACTATGTCTTATAAAAAGACTAAGCGGATGTTGCAAATATAATCTGAGCATTTCGCCCAGGGTCGAATCCCACAGGGAATTAACCTATCAATTATCGCTGTTAGACTCACTCGATTCTTCGTAATCAACTTCCCAAAGATTATGAATATCAATTGTTGGTGTTTCTACTAATTAAAACTGAATGAAATTAATTAAACTAGAATATAACTATTGATGGGTTGTAAACAAATGCGAGAAAGATCTAAGGTTATGGTTTCCCCTGTTGATGGAATCCCTTCTTGTATATTTCATATAGTTTGGCCTAATTATCTCTATCAATCATGAGCATTCGTGTTACCGTAAATCTCTCCCGAGTAATTATGACAATTTACTAGACGCACTCTCCCGAATTACGCTAGCTATCTTTTATTATAGCTCACTTTAGATTGCACCTAAGGTATCGTTATCCCCAATCCAACCTTTAAACCCTCGGTTATGGATCCCTCATATACTTTAGGAGTGGTGTTGTTCAACAACTACCTAAATATGCACTGGGCGCGCTAAGGCCGCGCTAATGGCACTTCATTCTGCCTCAAACACCAGGACTAGCGCGGCCGCGCTAATGGACGTGCTATGGCCGCACTAGTGGACTAGTAGTCTGCCTTAGCGATTTTTTTCTTTCTTTTCACACGCTAGAAACTCCAAGGGGCCTTTCTCCTTCAATTTGACTCCAAACACCATCCTAGGTCCTCATAAGCACACTTTGCTCCTGCAAAACATAAAATTCACAATTAGAGCCATTTTAACATCATTTAACATTCTTAAGACAGTGAAGCATCATTAAGTTGGAGTATAAATATACGCTAAACTACGTGAATTTAGCCTATTATCAGCGCCTGCCTCCTTTTCGATTTTTGCTTCTCCGAGTTCGGGAAACTCAGTGCCCTTTTCCTTTTCTTCTCTTTGTCCTGCTTCGGAGCAGGTGGTTGGGGGAGGACGTATTCATTGCCGGATGGTGGCACTTACAAATATATATTGCAGCAAGCGGGCACTTACAAATATATTCTGTAAATACGGTTTATGCTCATAGATGGAAAATAGTTTAAAGGTTTTTCTTCTTTATTGATGAAAACGACAGCAACTAAAAAGATTGTTGAACAACTTATTTTTCCTACAGAATTCGTGACTACCCCAATTAAACTTCTTATTAATTTCAAAACCCTACTCGTCAAACTAAAATTAGTTGATACTTTTTCCTGCTAATTTGTTTTGTTTCTGCTTGCTCCTTTTTCTTGTATTTTACACCGTTTTTTTTGAAATCTAAAAATCTAATAAATCAGGTGGAATTGCATGACTGCTTAAGGTTTGATTGATGATTGGTTTCATGATATGTAACTTTTGTCTACCTTGTACATTTATTTTTTACTGAGCTCGGATCAGTTCAGGTGTATTTCGATTATTTTATCAAGTATTTGCTACTTTCTATTAACACAAGTACCAATCAAATCTACCTTACAAGACTTAGACATATGAGAATACCCTATATAAAGCTTTTTTTTATATCATCATTCGACTATTATGTATTCAAAACTTCCCAATGCGAGTTTTTAACTAGTTGGATATAAGTTTACTTCTGATAGGTGGTTGTCCAAAAAGGAAAAAAGAGAAATCTATGTCAACTACGCATTTTAATAGAATATAAATAAAGAGCAGAGTCTAAGTTGTTTACCTTCAAAATCGGATAACAATTGAATTTATACGCAGTTTTAAAGATACGTGATATAACTTGATACAAATTGAGAAAACAGATTAATACTGAAATTAATGATAAGAAAATAAATGCAAACAACACAAATTGAACAGTCTTAGTCTTGAAGTTTGATCACCCTCGGGCCAGAAAGTGCCTCAATCGATGTCAGAACAAAATCACAAATGGATAAGAAGTAGAAATAACAGTGTATTGCCTTTTGATGCGTGTTACAATATGTGTTACAAATGATCAGACCCCCTTTTATATAGTAGGGGAGTCCTGCTTTAGATACAATTCTACAAAAGGTAAGAAATCTCATGATTAGCTAATTAGTCGGTCTCCTCGTGGATACGTGCCGAGATTTCCAGCCGTGATATCCGATCGGTCATGGATATTACAGCCTTCCGTTATTTGGTCCGATAGTATTTCCTCGACTTCATCGGAGACGGGGTTGGTTCCGGAGTTATGGGCTCGATGGTATGTTCTAACTTCGTACCTTGATTCAAAGGGATCCGGAATCAATCCCCAACCCATCTCGTTTCAGTCTCGTTTTTCGTGTAGTAGGCGAGCCCGATTTCGATCGTATACATAAGTAAATGACTAAAGTCCTCGATCTTAATGCTCCATCAAAGAACCAAATTTTATATGGTTCTGATGTTCCGTAGAAGATGATGATACTAGAGAGAGAGAGTTGTTTGGAAATGATTTATAATCTGTATCACATTCAAATTTTCATTTTCTTGTTGCAGCATGTATATGCAGTACTATCAAGTAGCTTACGTAAAATATGATGATCAACGTGATTTGATAACCTTTTTAAGTCGTCCATTTTTTCGATATGGATTCGAATAATTTCTCAGGCGGGTGGAAGTCGTCCTTTCTTTTTAGTTCGGGCCATGCGTTCCATATATCTTTGATCTTGATCTCAAAACTTGTCTAACTTCTAATAAAACTCGAGGAACTTTTTTTCTCTAAATTTATAACTACCTATTTTACTTTCTTGGTCAGGTCTAAAGGTCTAAGGGGAAGAAATTTTCTTACTCTTCAACTTCAGAGAATTTCTTCTTAGAACAAAGTTGAACTCATTTGTAAGGTCATTTTTTCCTTCTTTTTTTTCCTCTCATGTGTAGGGTTTATAATCTCGTCTAACTGGAGCCCAAGTTTGAGTTTTCTCAAACGTCACGTTGACGAGTTTGGCTGTTCATATATATAATTCTATTTGATTATTTTATTGTCAAAGGAAGCATTTTTTACTAAATGAGACTTTTGTCATTCAACTTAGGGAGAAGGCCCGGATTTGTCCTTCTACTATGGTATATAGTTTATATTTGTCCCCCGTTATACTTTTCGTTCAAATCCACCTCTACCGTTAACAAACTTTTTAGAATTCCCCTTAACCCTAATGTCCCTCCACCGTGGCACCCAATCCCTCTATTAATTTGTCCATATCAACTGCCAAGTCAGCGGGTCCCACACACTAAAAGTCAGAGAAAAATATTTTTTACTCTTTCTTTTCTTTCTTTCACTTTTTTCCCTCTTTTTCTATTTCTTTACGTTTTTATGTGTAACGACCCGGCCAGTCGTTCCGAGAGTTTAGCCCTGTTTTCCTATTTCTGCTTCATTCTTGTTTGGTTCAGCTCTTTTGTGTGGCGTTGGGTTGATTGGTTCGGGTTCGGAATGGTTGTGGAGAGAAATGAGACACTTAGTCTCTTAGGTTGGAGATTTAGTTGGAAAAGTCAACCAGAAGTTTACTTATAGGTAATTGATCTCGGAAAGTGGTTTTTGTGACTCGAATAGCTTCATTAGGTGATTTGGGACTTAGGAGTGTGTTCGGAATGTCATTCGGAGGTCCAGAGTAGAATTAGGCTTGAATTAGCGAAATTGGACTTTTGGCGATTTCTGGTCGGTAATAGAAAATTAGCTATTGGGGTCAGAATGGAATTCCAAAAGTTGGGACAGGTCCGTAGTATCATTTGGGATACGTGTGCAAATTTTTAGGTCATTCGAACGCGGTTTGGGTGGTTTCGGCATCGTTGGCGAATTTCGGAAGTTTAGAAATCCTTAGGCTTGATTTTGGATTCGATTTGGTGTTTTGATGTTATTTTGAGTGTTCCGAGGGTTCGACTAGGTTGGTATATTGATATATGACTTGTTGGTACTTTTGGTTGAGGCCTCGATGGGCTCGATATTGATTTCAGATGATTTTTGAAGGTTGGGAGTTGGAAAAATGCAGCAAATGGTTGATGGTGCAGGCCTTCTAGTGTGGCCGCACCTGCGAACGGGGAGCCGCAGGTGCGAAGGCGCAGGTGCGGAAGACCTTGCGCAGATGCGGATAAAATGGAGCCTGGCCTGGGAGCGCAGGTGTGCAGGTTGGCTCACACATGAGGGCCTGCAGGTGCGTGTAGAAGGCCGCAGATGCGGATTTTGAGTTTAAGTGAGAATCCGCACCTGCGAGGGATTTTCCACAGGTGCGGGCATGGGGTCGCAGGTGCGAGATAGCTGGGCAGAACCTATATAAGGTTGCCTTCGCGAATTTTCACTATTTCTTCACCATTTTTGACGGATTTTGGAGCTTAGAGCTAGGATTTCAAGGGGGAATCAAGTGTATCCAGTGAGGTAAGCTACATGGACCTTGAATCTTGTGTTTATGACGATTATCCCATTGTTTAAATCATGTTTTAGTGGAGAAATGTGGGAGGTTAGGGCTTGAAATTTGAAAGTATAAATTGGGGATTTTAGGGGCCATTTGGGGTCTGATTTTGATGTATTTGGTATGCATGAACTCGTGAGAGCGTAAGGATTCTAGTTTTGTGATTTTTATCGGAATCCGAGACGTGGACCTAGGGGTCGGGTTTGGCCAATTTCAAGATTTTTTATGTAAATTGGATATTTTCGAGTGGGCTTTGTCCCTTTAGTATATTTTGATGATATGAATCTGTTTTGAATAGATTCGAAGCGCGTTGAGGCCGAATCGAGGGGCAAAGGCATTGCGGGAGTACTTTTCTTCTGGTTTGAGGTAATTAACGAACGTAAATCTAGGCCTGAGGGTATGAAAACCCGGTATTTCGTATTTCTTGATAAATGAGGTAATGCACATGCTAGGTGACGGGCGTGTGGGCGTGCACCGGTAGGGATTGTGACTTGGTCCGTCCCGTCGACTATTAAGCCACGTGTTTGATTTGAAATCATATGACATTCCGTATTTTAGAGATTTATACTATATATTTGGGTTGTATGCCATGTTTGGGGCCTTGTGCCGACCTGTTTGAACCCTTCAGGGGTGTTTTACTACTATTCTCACACTGATTTTGGTAGAAAATATAATCTCAGTCATGATTTATACTTGTTTATTTTCATCCCTCTTTATCACCCTATTTTCAAACAAAGGAATGATATTTTGGGCTGAGTCCCCGTGATTTGTGGTGAGTTGCCTGACGGGCGTGTAGGCGTGCAGCGGTAGGGATTGCGACTTGGTCCGTCCCCCCGACTATTAAGCCACGTGTTTGATTTGAAATCATATGACATTCCGTATTTTAGAGATTTATACTATATATTTTTTTGGGTTGTATGCCATGTTTGGGGCCTTGTGCCGACCTGTTTGAACCCTTCAGGGGTGTTTTACTACTATTCTCACACTGATTTTGGTAGAAAATATAATCTCAGTCATGATTTATACTTGTTTATTTTCATCCCTCTTTATCACCCTATTTTCAAACAAAGGAATGATATTTTGGGCTGAGTCCCCGTGATTTGTGGTGAGTTGCCTGACGGGCGTGTGGGCGTGCAGCGGTAGGGATTGTGACTTGGTCCATCCCGTCGACTATTAAGCCACGTGTTTGATTTGAAATCATATGACATTCCGTATTTTAGAGATTTATACTATATATTTGGGTTGTATGCCATGTTTGGGGCCTTGTGCCGACCTGTTTGAACCCTTCAGGGGTGTTTTACTACTATTCTCACACTGATTTTGGTAGAAAATATAATCTCAGTCATGATTTATACTTGTTTATTTTCATCCCTCTTTATCACCCTATTTTCAAACAAAGGAATGATATTTTGGGCTGAGTCCCCGTGATTTGTGGTGAGTTGCCTGACGGGCGTGTGGGCGTGCAGCGGTAGGGATTGTGACTTGGTCCATCCCGTCGACTATTAAGCCACGTGTTTGATTTGAAATCATATGACATTCCGTATTTTAGAGATTTATACTATATATTTGGGTTGTATGCCATGTTTGGGGCCTTGTGCCGACCTGTTTGAACCCTTCAGGGGTGTTTTACTACTATTCTCACACTGATTTTGGTAGAAAATATAATCTCAGTCATGATTTATACTTGTTTATTTTCATCCCTCTTTATCACCCTATTTTCAAACAAAGGAATGATATTTTGAGCTGAGTCCTCGTGATTTGTGGTGAGTTGCCTGACTGGTTTGTGAGGGTGATGACTGAGCGAGGCCGAGAGCCGTATCTGTGAGGATAGTGATGGATCGGGCTGCACGCCGCAGCGTTATATACATACATACATACATATATATATATATATATATATATATATATATATATATATATTGGATCGGGATGCACGCCGCATCGAGATATATTTGATCGTGTTGCACGCCGCAGCGATATATATATATTGGATAGGGTTGCACGCCGCAGAGATATAGTGCTTGGGCTGAAAGAGCCCCTCCGGAGTCTGTACACCCCTAGTGAGAGCAGTCAATTATTTATGGATCGGGCTACACGCCGCAGCGATTATTATATAGCAGCTATTAAGCATAAGTGCTGAGCGTGAGTGTTGATTGACGAGGGATGAGTCACGAGTGACTGAGAGGCTTGCCCGAGTGGCTTGATCTTGTGAGTGACATTGTGCCCGAGGGGCTTATTTTCTATGAAACTACTGTTTTCACTCTTCTTTACATTTTTCCTCTAAACGATAAATGCTGAACCAATGTTTTATATGAGATTTGGAAAGGGAAAACTAGAGTTTTTATGAAACTTCCGGAACGTAGATTCCTGACTTGATTTATTCATTTTCATTGATATTTCTTATATTATTTTTACATGATTTTAAAAGCTCGTCACTGCTCTCAAGTCCTTATTTATATTTGTTACTTACTGAGTTGGTGTACTCACGTTACTCCCTGCACCTTGTGTGCAGATCCAGGTGCCCGGATCGAGTGAGATTCGATTTATCATTAGTGGAGCAGTTGTCGAAGACTGTGAGGTAGCTGCACGGCGTTCGCAGCCCCACCCTTCTCCTTCTCATTTTGTCGCTATTTACATTTTTTTAGACTTGTTATATTAAGGAAATCGTGTAGATTTTGTGTTCCATTTAGTTGCTCATGACTGTTGACTCCGGGTTTTGGGGATTTTATACAGATTTTTTTTCATTGATTATCCGCATTTGTGAAATACTAAACGCGTAAGATTTTGATAAATTGCGTTATTGTTTTATATGGAAAGTTCCTCGTATTATGTTCAGTAGATTGGCTAGCTTAATACCACGATAGGCGCCATCACGACTAGTGTAGATTTGGGGTTGTGACAAGTTGGTATCAGAGCCTAGGTTACATAGGACTCACCGGTCATGAGCAGATTCAGTAGGGTCTTGTGGATCGGTACAGAGACGTCTGTACTTATCTTCGAGAGGCTGCAGAACCCTTAGGGAAAATCTCACATTTCTTGAACTCTTGTCGTGCGAATCTATTGATCTGGAAACTAAAATTCTAATGTTTCATTCTCTCATAGATGATGAGGACACGCCCTACCGGACAGGGCGATCAGCCACCAGTGGACCCATGAGGGGTCGAGGCCGTGGTAGAGGTGCAGCCCGTGCAGCTGCCGGGGCGGTACCCATAAACCCGCCTATTATTCCAGATCAGGTCCAAGCCACAGATGCTCTAGTGGGACCAGCTCAGTCACTAGTTGTGCCTATTGTCATTCCGGGTCTTCAGGAGACCTTGGCCAAATTCTGACTGCATGCACCAGTCTTGCTCAGGCAGTCGCTATTTCTACTTCAACCGCTACTTCTCAGGTCGGGGGAGGCACTCAGACTCCTGTTGCCCGTACACCTGAGCAGGTTATTCAGGGACTTCATACCCCGGAGGCAGTTCCAGCTCATCCGGTTGCACCAGCATAGGATTTTGTGGTTCCAGCTATGGCTGACGACGAGCAGTGCAGGTTGGAGAGATTTGAGAGACTTCGGCCTTCGACTTTCAGTGGTGCTGAGGACGAGGATGCCTAGGGGTTCTTAGACAAGTGACAGAGGATGCTTCGTACGGCAGGGATATTGGAGACCAGTGGGGTATCGTTTACTACCTTCCAGTTCTCAAGAGCTGCATTTACTTGGTGGGAGGCTTATAAGAGGCGTAGGCCCGTTGGTGCAGCGCCCCTTTCTTGGCAGCAGTTTTCCACTCTCTTCTTAGAGAAGTATGTTCCATAGTCTTGCGGAGAGGAGCTGCCCAAGCTGTTTGAGCAGCTGCGACAGGGTGATATGATGGTGTCACAGTACGAGATGAGGTTTTCTGAGCTTGCCCGTCATGCTATTTGGTTAGTCCCTACAGAGAGAGATAGGATCAAGAGATTTGTGGATGGCCTCTCGTATCAACTTTGTATTCTTATGACCAAAGAGAGGGTATCGTGACCTTACCGATGCCGGGATGTCCGAGAGTCGAGTGGAGAGGTTCTATTTATTATGTGCCTAGTAGGCTGATTACCTGAAGGCTCAGCATATGGTAGATAAAGGATGTCTGTCTTATTTGTCTTCTGTGAGGGATGTCAGAGCTGAGACTCCCACTGTCGATTTTGTTCCAATAGACCGTGAGTAGCCTAACGTGCTTCCTGTTGATCTGTCGGGCATGCCGCTCGACAGGGATATTGATTTTGGAATTGAGCTGGTGCCTGGAACTCAGTCTATTTCTATTCCACCATATCGTATGGCACCAGCGGAGTTGAAGGAATTGAAATAGCAGCTTCAGGAACTCTTTGAAAAGGGGTTCATCTGGCCTAGTGTGTCACCTTGGGGGTGCACCGGTGTTGTTCGTGAAGAAGAAGGATTGTTCCATGAGGATGTGTATTGACTATAGGCAGATGAACAAGGTTATAGTCAAGAATAATTATCCTCTGCCTCGCATTGATGAATTGTTTGACCAGCTTCAGGGAGCTAGGGTGTTCTCTAAGATTGACTTGATATCCGGGTACCATCAGCTGAAGATTCGAGATTTAGATGTTTCCAAGACGACTTTCAGGACCCGTTATGGCCACTATGAGTTCTTAGTGATGTCTTTTGGGCTGACCAATGCCCCAGCAGTGTTCATGCATTTGATGAACAATGTATTTCAACCATATTTTGATTCCTTTGTTATTGTGTTCATTGATGACATCCTGGTGTATTCTCGTAGCCAGGAGGAGCATGCTCAACATTTGAGGGTTGTATTGCAGAGATAGAGGGAGGAGAAGCTTTATGCAAAGTTCTCCAAGTGTGAGTTTTGGCTTGGCTCAGTAGCTTTCTTGGGACACGTGGTGTCCAGCGTGGGTATTCAGGTTGATCCGAAGAAGATAGAGGCGGTGCAGAGTTGGCCCAGACTTTCCTCAACTACAGAGATTAGGAGCTTCCTCGGTTGGGCAGGATATTACCGTCGCTTTGTGGAGGGTTTTTCTTCTATTGTTTCACCCTTGACCAAATTGACTTAGAAGGGTGCTCTGTTCAGGTGGTCAGACGAGTGTGAGGAGAGCTTTCAGAAGCTCAAGATAGCTTTGACCTCAGCTTCAGTGTTAGTATTGCCATCAGCTTCAGGTTCTTATACCGTGTATTGTGATGACTCGAGGATAGGCATTAGTTGTGTTTTGATGCAGGAGGGTAGGGTGATTGCCTACGCCTCGCGCTAGTTGAAGACTCATGAGAAGAATTACCCGGTGCATGATCTCGAGCTAGCAGCCATTGTTCGCACCTGGAAGATTTGGTGTCATTATTTGTATGGGATTCATTGTGAGGTTTTTACTGATCATTGTAGCCTGCATCACTTTTTTAAACAGAAGGATCTAAATTTGCTTCAGAGGAGATGGTTGGAGCTTCTCAAGGAATATGATATCACTATTCTATACCATCTGGGGAAGACAAATGTAGTGGACGATGCCTTGAGTCATAAAGCAAAGAGTTTAGGGAGTCTAGTATATCTTCCAGCAGCTGAGAGACCGTTAACACTTGATGTTCAGGCCTTAGCGGGCCAGTTGGGGAGGTTGGATCTATCGGATCCCCACCGGGCATTGGCTTGTGTAGCCTCCAGGTGTTCTCTTTATGACCGTATCAGAGAGCGCCAGTATGATAACCCACATTTACTCGTTCTTCAGGATAGGGTCCGGCGAGGTGATGCTAAGGATGTAGTTATTGGCGATGATGGTGTTATGAGGATGCAGGGTTGGATATGTGTGCCTAATGTAGATGGGCTTCGGGAGCTAATTCTTGAGGAGGCCCACAGCTCGCAGTATTCCATCCATCCGGGTGCCATGAAGATGTATCAGGATCTGAGGCAGCATTATTGGTGGAGGCGGATGAAAAAGGATATTATTGGATTTGTAGCTCGGTGTCTCAAGTACCAGTAGGTCAAGTACGAGCACCAGAGACCGGGTGGGTTGCATCAGAGTTTGGTTATTCCTGAGTAGAAGTGGGAGTGGATCACCATGTACTTTGTAGTCGGGCTCCCACGGACTTCGAGGAGGTTTGATGATATATCGGTTATTGTGGATCGACTGACTAAGTCCGCGCACTTCACTCCTGTTGGTACTACTTATTCTTCGGAGCTGCTAGCTGAGATTTGTATAAGGGAGATTGTTCGGCTACATGGTGTCCCAGTTTCCATCATCTCTGACAGAGGTACTCAGTTGACATCGTAGTTCTGCAGGTCCGTGCAGAGAGAGTTGGGTACTCAGATGGCTCCATATGAGGCTTTGTATGGGCAGAGGTGTAGATCTCCAGTTGGTTGGTTTGAGCCGGTTGAGGCCAAACTTTTGGGTACGGATCTGATTCAGGATGCTTAAATAAGGTGAAGTTGATTCAGGAGCGTCTTCGCACGGCGTAGTCGAGGTAGAAGATTTATGCAGACCGAAAGTTCCGGGATGTATCTTTCATGGCTGGGGAGAAGGTCCTGCTGAAGGTGTCACCCATGAAAGGTGTTATGCGGTTTGGAAAGAGAGGCAAGTTGAGTCCCCGTTTCATTGGGCCATTTGAGGTGCTTCAGAGGGATGGAGAAGTGGCTTATAGACTTGCCCTGCCACCTAACTTGTCGAGCGTGCACCCAATTATTTTATGTTTCCATGCTTCGGAGGTATATTGGTGACCCGTATCATGTTTTAAACTTTAGTTTGATGCAGCTAGAGGGTGATATGTCTTATGAGGTGGAGCCAGTAGCTATTTTGGGTCGTCAGGTTAGAAGGTTGAGGTTTAAGGATATAGCTTCAGTGAAAGTGCAGTGGAGAGGGCAGCCGGTGGAGGAGGCCACCTAGAAGACCGGGCGGGAGATGCGGAGCAGATATCCCCACCTATTTGGGACTCCGGGTATGTTTCTAGACCCGTTCGAGGACGAACGTTTGTTTAAGAGAGGGAGAATATGACGACCCGATCGGTCGTTCCGAGAGTTTAACCCTATTTTTCCAATTTCTGCTTCATTCTTGTTTGGTTCAACTCTTTTGTGTGGCGTTGGGTTGATTGGTTTGGGTTCGAAATGGTTGTGTAGAGAAATGATCACTTAGTCTCTTAGGTTGGAGACTTAGCTGGAAAAGTAGACCGGGAGTTGACTTATAGGTAATTGATCTCGGAATGTGGTTTTTGTGGCTCGGATAGCTTCATTAGGTGATTTCGGACTTAGGAGTGTGTTCGAAATGTCATTCGGAGGTCCGGGGTAGAATTAGGCTTGAATTGACAAAATTGGACTTTTGGTGATTTCCGGTCGACAGTGGAAAATTAGATATCAGGGTCGGAATGGAATTCTGAAAGTTGGAACATGTCCTTAGCATCATTTGGGATGTGTGTGCAAATTTTAAGGTAATTCGGACGTGGTTTGGGTGGTTTCGGCATCGGTGGCAAATTTCGGAAGTTTAGAAATCCTTAGGCTTGAATTTGGATTTGATTTGGTGTTTTGATGTTATTTTGAGTGTTCGGAGGGTTCGACTAGGTTGGTATATTTATATATGACTTGTTGGTAATTTTGGTTGAGGCCACAAGGGACTCGGGATTGATTTCGGATGATTTTTGAAGGTTGGAAGTTTGAAAAATGCAGCAAATGGCTGCTAGTGTAGGCATTCTGGTGTGGCCACACCTGCGGACGGGGAGTCGCAGGTGCGAAGGGGCAGGTGTGGAAGACCTTGCGCAGATGCGGAAAAATTGGAGCCTGGCCTGGGAGCGCAGGTAGGGAGGTTGGCTCGCACCTGCGGGCCTACAAGTGCGTGTAGAAGGCCGCAGATGCAGATTTTGAGTTTAAGTGAGAATCCGCACTTGCGAGGGATTTTCTGCAGGTGCGGCGCCACATGTGCGGGCATGGGATCGCAAGTGCGAGATTGTTGGGGAGAACCTAGATAAGGTTGCCTTCGCGAATGTTCACTCACTTCTTCACCATATTTTACGGATTTTGGAGCTTAGAGCTGGGATTTCAAGGGGGAATCAAGTGTATTCAGTGAGGTAAGCTACATGGACCTTGTATCTTGTGTTTATGCCGATTATCCCATTGTTTAAATCATGTCTTAGTGGAGAAATTTGGGAGGTAAGGGATTGAACTTTGAAAGTATAAATTGGGGATTTGAGGGGTCATTTGGGGTCTAGATTTAATGTATTTTGTATGCATGAATTCGTGAGAGCGTAAGGATTCTAGTTTTGTGATTTTTATCGGAATCCGAGACGTGGGCCTAGGGGTCGGGTTTGGCCAATTTCGGGATTTTTGATGTAAATTGGATATTTTCGAGAGGGCTTTGTCTGTTTAGCATATTTTGATGATATGAATCTGTTTTGAATAGATTCGGAGCGCGTTGAGGACGAGTCGAGGGGCAAAGGCATCACAGAGTAGTTTTCTTCCGGTTTGAGGTAAGTAACGAACGTTAATCTAGACTTGAGGGTATAAAACCCCTATATTTCGTATTGCTTTGATAAATGAGGTGACGCACATGTTAGGTGACGGGCGTGCACTGGTAGGGATTGTGACTTGGTCCGTCCCGTGGTGACTATTAAGCCGCGTGTTTGATTTTAAATCATATGACATTCCGTATTTTAGAAATTTATACTATATATTTGGGGTGTATGCCATGTTTGGGGCCTTGTGTCGACCTGTTTGGACCCCTCAAGGGTGTTTTACTACTATCCTCACACTGTTTTTGGTATAAAATATAATCTTAGTCATGATTTATACTTGTTTATTTTTCATCCCTGTCTATCACCCTGTTTTCAAACAAATGAAAGATATTTTGGGCTGAGTCCCCGTGATTTGTAGTGAGTTGCCCAAGTGGCTTGTGAGGGTGATGACTGAGCGAGGCCGAGAGCCGAATTTGAGAGGATAGTGATTGATCGGGATGCACGCCGTAACGTTATATACATATATATATTGGATCGGGTTGCACGCCGCAGCGAGATATATTGGATCGGAATGCACGCGGCAACGTTATATATATTGGATCGGGCTGCATGCCGCAACGATATATATATTGGATCGGGCTGCACGCCATAGCGGTTATTATATGGAACCTATTGAGCGTGAGTGTTGATTGACGAGATATGAGTCACGAGTGATTGAGAGGCTTGCCCGAGTGGCTTGATCTTGTGAGTGACACTGTGCCCGAGGGGCTTATTTGCTATGAAACTATTATTTTTACGATAAATGTTGAACCAATGTTTTATATGAGATTTGGAAAGGGAAAACTTGAGTTTTTATGAAACTTTCGGAACGTAGATTCCTGACTTGATTTATTGATTTTCACAGATATTTCGTATATGATTTTTACATGATTTTAAAAGCTCGTCACTGCACTCAAGTTCTTATTTATATTTGTTACTTACTGAGTTGGTGTGCTCACGTTACTCCCTTCACTTTGTATGCAGATCCAGGTGCCCAGATCAAGTGAGATTCGATTTATCATCAGTGGAGCAGTTGTCGGAGACTGTGAGGTAGCTGCACGGCGTTCGCAGCCCCACCCTTCTCCTTCTCATTTTGTTGTTATTTACATTTTTTTAGACTTGTTGTATTAAGGAAATCGTTTCAGATTCTATGTTCCATTTATTTGCTCATTTAGTATTTCACAAATGGGGATTTTATACAGATTTTTTTTCATTGATTATCCGCATTTGTGAAATACTAAACGCATAAGATTTTAATAAATTGCGTTATTATTTTAAATGGAAAGTTTCTCGTATTATGTTCAGTAGATTGGCTAGCCTAGCACCACGATAGGCGCCATCACCACCAGTGTAGATTTGGGGTCGTGACATCATGTTTTCTCCGGTGACCAATTCTCAAAGGAAAGCTATTTCTATCCCTAATTTCTCCAAACCCATATCTGATTTCAGGAAGGAAACCTCAATTCAAAAAAATTTCAAACTCAAACTCAAAATTTTCAAACCTCAGTTCTTCTATTTTTATTCTTTTTCTTTTCTTAATTTTCTTCACCCCTAAAACTTTACTGAAAAGTGTACTACTCAGAGTTTTTAATCCAATAAAAATTTGAGGAATATTTAAGATATTATTTGGTCGAAAGTCCCACTTCTAGAAGATGAATAAATCTGGGGTTTTGTTTGTTCTCTTTTTTTGCAGGTTCATATTTACTTTATCACCACTAAAATCTTTATATACATGGGAGTTTTCTAGAAAGGTGTATTGATGTTGAGCGGGTGTGGCCTAAACCTCTTCAAACCGCTTCGCTCGGTCAAAATTGGCCATCATGTCTTTACCCGACAACTCTTCCATCCTTCCCGAATAAAGAGGGGCAGCTGTTGATACCCAATTTTTCCTCAAACTATTTTTTAAACTTGCACATATACCTTCAAAATCAAGTTCCATTACAATTGGTATTTTTCCATAATTTCTCATATTTTTATAAATTTATTTCTAATTTATCCAGTATTTTTATCTCTAATAATTGATTATAAATTGCATTAAAAATGATTTCAAAGACATATCTTGACTTAATACATTATTTTTGGCCTTGTTAAGATCAAATTATTTCACAATCGGTCAAATTGGTACCTTTTGGCTATAATTGCAATAATTTTGCAATTATAGCCTAACCATATATTTTATGCTATTTCTATCCAATAATTGGTCATTTATATTTTTAAATACAGATTAAACATTTTTATTTTTTTTTCTTAATCACCAATTTCATCATTTTGATTATTAGTTATTTTAACTAATTTTAATCGAGCATTTAACATTTTAATTGAGTATTTAACACCTAGCCACATTTTATTTAAATTCTAGCCCCAAGTAAACCCAAACCCACCTGATTAAATTGGCCCAAACACCCCAGCCCAGACCTAAAATTCTACCCGGCCCAACCCTGGATCAATCTGACCCGCTGATCAATTTAGATCAACGGCCCAGATCATTTGTTACCATAATTAGACCTGAACGACCCCCCCCCATCTCTCATTTTTTCACTCGGCCTCTCATCTCTCTACTCTCTCTCTCTATATCTCTCTATCTCTCTAGAGACTTCTAGTCTCCCTCCCACTTCGTCTTCTCCGGCCGTCTCTTCGCCGGAGACCATGAAATCCTCACCATCCTCCTGCCTCCTATGGTTCCTTCACACCGGTGTTGCTATCCCTAAGGTTTCAAGATACCTGGGTTCACTCTCCTACCCCCTGGGCCTGTACTCACCATTCTCCGGCCACCTCCGGCCGTCCGAGTAAGATCTATGACTTTTGGGGTTGAAACCAGTAATGTTTTTGAGGTTTTCTTATCTTTATGGGTTCTCTTTATAACCCTAACTCTTAAACTCTCCGATTCTTTTAGATCTGTGTATACTTTAAGCTATTTCGTTTCTTCCTCAAAGATTTTCAGATATTCTCTAAAAATGACTCTTCGTTTTCAACTAGGGTTTCATGACCCCATTTTAATGATTCTCTTATGATTTTTTTTAGTATCATCCTGGGGTTTCTACTGTGTTTTAGTTATTTATTGAAGGTTTTCTCTTTTATTAGAGTTTTTGTGTTGGAAACCCTAAATTTTGGCCTAAACCCTAAGCTCCTGATCTGTCTTTTGAATATGTGTTTATATATATGTCTGTGTTTCATGAGCTTTGTGATTCACTGATATTTTACCCTATGTTATTTATCTATGTCTTTGATTTCTCCTGCTTTCCTGTTTATCTTACTGTTTACCCTACAAGTTCATGTGAATCCCCAATCTCATATGCTTTCACCACTAGGGTTTCTGACCACTTGCCTGTTATTTATTCCATTCAATGATGTTATTCCTTTTCGAATTCCTGATTCTCCGTAGTTTTAGTTTGCTAGGGTTCCTGATTTATTATTTCTTCCCTGATTCCTTGTGATTTGAAACCTTACTAGGATATTCTTACTAATTCTCTGAACTTAGTCTATTTCTTACCTTGTTACATGATTAATTTGCTGGTAATTGATTCACATTCCCTTAATTAGAATCTGGTGAACCTAGCCTCTATTGTATGCTTTTACTGGGTTGAAAGTGTTTCCTTATATGTTATATCTGGAGATTTTCCTTATTTTCTATTTACCTTCTAGACGTTTGAACTTAATCCCTTCAATTAAGGGATATTTATGCTGATTTTACACTATTTTTGAATATTCCTCTAAACCATATATGGTCCCTTTCCTTATTTGTTACTTACCGTTTGAATAACTCCTTAATTATGGGGATACTTGTGTTGATTTCAGTCTGATTAATACCAAGTCCCATAATTATTGATTGATTCTCATTTACCTTACTTTTCACCCAGCTTTCAAAACTATATATATGCATGCTCTTCTCTCATTAAAATGAACAACTAATATGTTCAACTCTATCTCTCACAACTAAAACTTTCTCTCTATTCCTCTTCTTTGCTACTTGCTACTATTCTAAGTTAGCCGGCTGCAAGCCAAGAGTAACTACTGTGCCTCGCCTATTTCTGCTTTGTGTTTCTGCTTTCTTCACTTCACTGGTATGTTCTAATTTAGATTTCAGTCCTCAAACCAACATGTTTCTATTACTGTTGCAATTTATTGTGTTTCTAGTTTGCTTCTATTTACTATTCTGTTGTTCAACATGTAACTAAGATCCTGAATCCCCCCTACCTGTTAAGTTATACTCTATTTGTCATAACCAACATGTCGTTATGTACTTGATACATGTTCTATGGAATCTTCATGCCTATGTGTGGTACATTAGTTTGATTAGGGTAAATCTTACTGTCTTGAACTATTTGGTCTTGTTTTGTTAGTATAATCCTATACCCTACTGCATCCCCCAATCCCATGAATCCTTAGGAAATTCTAATTGTGTACTTCCTACTACATGTTTGCCCTCACATGCTCTGTATTTATCCCTCAAATACCATTACCCCTGCTTGTGATTGTTGGACTATTCCTGGTCCATGTGTGATGTTGAACTTATTGGTGTAAAACTATTCCAATCAAGTATCCCTCACAAAACTGTTTTCTTACTTACCCTTTTTCAAAACTGTTTTCTTACTTAAACTCCTCAAAACTATGTCGAGCACTCTCACATATCCTCTTAGAAGTCTAGGTTCTGCCCCTCTGTGTGAGCATTGCCTTGGGACCCTTGAGCTCCCTCTGAACTTTGACACACAGAGGCTGGCCATTCCACACTGCACTTACTCTATCTTGGCTATGAAATCTGGGTGTGAGCACTACCCGGAATCCGTTGAGATCCTTAGGGAACTCTGACACACCTGGATCATGTGAAAGGTTGTGAATAGAATGGCAATGAGGCATTCTAGAGATTCTGGGCCTATCAGTAGGCTCCCTATAGTATAACTTCCTCTTTTCATTATTCAGTTATGTAATTCATGCAAATGGCCTGTAATAATTTTTGTAAACAACTATTGGGAATGGATAGTGAAAAGGGAAAAAAGGGTAGTTATGCATGTTATAAATATTAAAGGGTAGAAACCATGTTATTAGGTTTACATTCTATGACGACCCGACCTGTCGTTTTGGTAATTTAAGCTCCATTCAGTGGTGTAAAGTCATAAACAGCTTCACGTTGTGTATATCGACCTGCGTGCGTGGTTAGATTCATTTACCGGGTAATTCGAAGTCGAATTGGGAGAAAATTTTTAGTTTTGGAAGCTTAAATGATGAAAATTGACCGGAGGTTTGACTTTTGTGTAAAAGACCTCAGAATGAGTTTTGGTTAATGTTAACAGCTTCGTATGATGATTTTGGACTTAGGCGCGTGTCCAAAATTGGTTTTGGAAGTCCGTAGAATGATTTGAGGTAATTTGGTGAAAGTTAGAATTTCGGCGATTTCGGTCAATAGGTGAAACTTTGATATCGGGCTCGGAATGGAATTTCGAGAATAGATGTAGATCCGTTGTGTCATTTGGGTCTTGTCTGCAAAATTTCATGTCGTTCCGGGTTGATTTGATAGGTTTCGACGCTAGTCTTGATATTTGAAGTTGTGAAAATTCCTAAGTTTGATTCGCCATTTTAATGTTTATTATATATGTTTTGAAACCTCAAGCGAGTCCGTGTTAGGTTATATGACTTGTGTGTGTGGTTGTACGGGTCCCGGGAGCCCCGGGTGTGTTCCGGATAGGCTTCGGGTCATTTTTCTCCTTTTTGGCATTGTTGTTCTGTCTACTGTCTTTCCTTCTATGCGATCGCGAAGTCTGAGCCGCGATCGCATTGTATCAATTTGGACCGCCCAATTTTTCTTAATCGCGATCGCATAGATCCATTTGCGATCGCGGAAGTCCATCCTTTTCTTCTTCACGTTCGCTTCCAATTTCACGTGATCGCATAGTGCATCCATCTGTTGGCATCAGGTCATTCTTCTACGCGATCACATTCTGTGCTTCGCGATCGCGTAGTGTACTGTTGAGGCAGCATATATTTCCTTATATGTGATCGCAAATGTTCCTTCCCGATCACATAGAATCATTTCTGGCCAATAATATTTTCCTCTACGTGATCCCATATGTAGTATCGCGATCGCGATCGCGATGCTTTAAATACCTGGGCAGAATATAAGTTTCCAAAATCGGGGGTTTCACCATTTTAAACATATTTTGACTTCTAGAACTCGATTTTGGGCGATTCCCTGAGGGATTTTCACACAAATCGAATGAGTAAGTGTTCTTCCACTAGAATTAAATATATTTCATGTATTAGTTCTTGTTTTTATCATTTAAATTGTGTTTTGGGTTGAGCAGATTGTGGGTTTTGAAAGAAAACTTCAAAAATGAAAATTCATGATTTGAATGACCAAATATTATCGGAATTGGATAAATTTAGTATGGGTGAACTCGTATCGGAATGGGTAATTAGAATTTGTAAAATTTGTCAGGTTCTGAGGTGCGGGCCGGGGGTCGACTTTTGGGTCGATTTTTATAAACTTGTAAAGATTGAAACTTTATTATTCAGAATCGTTCCTTATACATTTTATATGTATTTTGAAGTTGTTTTAGTCGATTTTGAGCCGTCCGGAGGCCTTCCCTCCCGAGAAGTCTATTTTTGAGTACCGGGTTGTCGTCTTTGAGGTAAGTATCTTGCCTANTCAAATAGATTGCCCTTTAGGGATTTTTGGGTCCTTATGTTCCCCATATATTAATTGAACTTGTTATATCTGAATTCCTGATTTCTAATCTCATCTCCTCCTGTTCAAGTTAGAAGTACTTGCCTAGCATTCCTTGTTTCTTATATGATCTTAATTGACTTAAATGGAGATTTTGTTTTTCCTACCGTTATGCTATGTCTTCCTTCATATGCTGCCTACTTACTAAGTATTCTTCAAACTGAGTTTATTCGATGAAGCTAATTGTCTAAGTGAGATTGGTTATAGCTGATTCCCTTGCCTGGATGATTTGGTTCTTGGTTGCAAACTTGAATGTATAGAATCGTTGCTATATTTGTCTTGTCTTCCCCTCGTTATACTGTTCTCAATTTGTGTTTGGCATTCCTCTTAGTGGCTACTTCTTATGAGCGAGTTGTTACTACTTTTGTGAGTTAAGCCTTTGTATTGATTTGCTCATCGCACGTTGTGTTCGGCCTTGTTTGCTTTCGCGCCGGTTGTGGCAATATATGTTGTTTTCTGTCATATTCTGGTTGTTTTCCTCAGTGGCTGCATTGCATATTTAAATTGGGACTACGGACAGAGATCCGGAAGCTTTCCCCCTGTACTGCATTACATATTTAAATTGGAACTACGGACAGAGATCCGGGAGCTTTCTCCCTGTACTGCATCACATATTTAAATTGGGACTACGGACAGAGATCCGGAAGCTTTCCCCCTGTACTGCATTACATATTTAAATTGGAACTACGGACAGAGATCCGGGAGCTTTCTCCCTGTACTGCATCACATATTTAAATTGGGACTACGGACAGAGATCCGGAAGCTTTCCCCTTGTACTGCATTGCATGGCAAATTCTGAGTGGCGGACAGAGTTCCGGTAGTTTTATGATTGAGGAGATTTGAATCGAAAGATATAAATATATATATTGAAAAGTATAACTGAAAATCAATTATCTCCAGGAAAAGCTATGTCTAAAGGACTTCTTTCCGAAAGTACATTTGAAAAACATTTGTCTTGCAGAATGATGATATTTGAAAGAGCAGTACTTGGGAAAGTATATTTTGAACATCACGTGCTTTGATGATATTTGAAAGAGCAGTACTTGGGAAAATATACTTTGAACATCACGTGTTTTGATGATATTTGAAAGAGCAGTACTTGGGAAAATATATTTTGAACATCACGTATTTTGAAGATACTTGAAAAATCAGTATTTGGGAAAGTGTATTTGAACACCCCGTATTTGAAGAGACTATGTTATAAAGATTTCTCTTTATAAAAATATACATTCAGAGAAAGTATGTTTCGAAGAAGAAATTTCTCTATTCCGAAATGATTATATCTTTAAAGTTTTCAAAATGAACTCACGATTTAAAGGTTTTCACTCGAAAGTTTGACCAGTTTTATTGAGTCATCGGCTAAGGCTTGACGTGAATAAATTGATGTAGTGCTGAGTTGCTTGTGTTCTTGTTAGGTGGTAGTTCTCGCCATTTGGATTGCATCCCTTCCATTCCTTTTTGCATATTCCTATTATGTTGTCCGTTGATCGTGATTATTGAATTTTCTTCCGTATTATTCGATCGTATTGTTAATCACATTGACAAATCTTTAGATAGACATTTTGGTTCGGTCATTTATATATCTATGCCTTTTTCACTTATTAGACCGGTGCTGCTTTGACTAGTCCTCGTCACTACTTCACCGAGGTTAGTCTTGATACTTACTGGGCACCACTGTGGTGTGCTCATACTACACTTCTGCACATTTTTGTGTGCACCTTCAGGTTATGGTTGTTGGTAGATGCGCAGATCGTTACTGAGGAGACTCAAGATAACCTCATGCTGCGTTCGCAGGCTTCGGAGTCACCTTCCTGTTTTATTCTATTCAATTGTATTTACTCATTCCTAGACAGTTGTATTTAGATTTGATAGAAGGATTTCGTAGGGCTTATGACTTGTATTTACCGGGTTTTGGGAAATTGTAAACTCTGTCAAAATGTCTATATCGAGACTGTTATAATTCCTTTATTATTGTTGTTGTTTAGTAGAAATGTTAGGCTTACCTAGTCCCTAAGACTAGGTGCCATCACGATACCCAACGGAGGAAAATTTGGGTCGTGACACATTCCTTATTTGCGCATTAGAAATCATGCTTAGGATCAACATGTGCAAAGCATATCATGCATTAGAAATCATGTTATTTAGGTTTTATGAACACTGTTTCAGCATCTTGTTTCAATACTGTCATTCATCACTTAGAAAAATTCTGTGATAGGGTAAATAATGTTAATAATTGGTATTTTTTGATATCATGTTTCATATTGCTATACGCACTTAGAGATCCTGTTTAGGATAAACGACACTAAAATAAACTGTCACTCTTGCATATTTTGAAATTGTGCTTAATGCCGTAATTATTGTGCATTTAGAAATCCTGCTTAGGATTCTATACTCTGCATTCCTACCTGTGCATTAGATACCATGTCTTAGGATTTCATTCATACTCGCTTAACAACACCTAGTCCAACTACTATTGCATGTTATTTTACACCTAGACAAGCCTTGGGAAATCAGTTAAAGAAATAAAACCAGAACTATCCTTTGTGATTAGTGTTCAACTGTCAGCATGCTTAAAATCAGTAGGCAAGACTGATTAGGACTTCCTCTCTGAGTTATGAAACAAAAGGCCTGTTTCTTTGACATTTTTAAATCACTTGGATACCATGCTTAGGATCTAAACCTGAATGTTGCCCTTAACTGTGTAAGAGTCATGTTGTTTATGTGAAATATTTGAGGAGGTATACTTGAGCCCCTTAATTGTTTTCCATGTTCTTTCCCTTTATCTGCAGTCCTACTTGTTTTGTTATCTGTCGCCCTAGACTTTTTACCTTTAAAACCTGAGGGTCTGCCTAGAACCTCCCTTATAGGATAAAAGTCCTAAATTACTCCGGGACTGATAGGAAGGGACAAGTAACAACATGCAATAGAGGCCGAGACCAACACTCGCTTTAATTACCTTCACGGGGTGGGAAAGGGTAGAATATGGATATGATGACCGGTGCGCTAATACCACGTGTAGCCCCTCTTCGAGGAGTGATTACCGGGTATTGCATTGATGTGATCCATATTATTATAAACCTAGGATACCCTTTATATGCTTAGATCATAATCCTTTCAAAATCTTACCTTCTTTACTATTTTTCAAACATCTCCCTGTTTAAGACTTAAATCCCCTCTTATTTGAGCCTTTATTTGTTTGTTTGCTAAGCCGTACAAATTCATAGAAACCATTTGGCCGGGAACCACACGTGGATCCGGAGGGATGCCTAACACCTTCCCCTTAGGATAGTTTCAAGCCCTTACCTAATCTCAGGTTAGTAACGTAGTTGTAATTGAACCCCTTAGGTGCCGTAACGCACTAGGTGGTTGTAACGACCCGACCGGTCGTTCCGTGAGATCTACCCCATTTCCCCTATTTCTGCATTTTTTATATATCGCTATCCTGTTTTTGATGTGTTGGATCAGTTGGCTCGGGTCCAGAGTGGTTATAGTGAAAATTTAGGCATTTAGCCTTTTAAAGTAGCCTAATAGTTGAGAAAGCCAACTGAGAGTTTACTTATTGGTAAACGACCTTGGAATGCAAATTTTATGGCTTAGATAGCTTCTTTAGGTAATTTGGAACTTAGGAGTGTGTTCAGAATATTTTTGTAATGTCCGGTGTAGAATTAGGCTTGAATTAGCGAAAGTTAGTTTTTGGCGATTTCCGGTCGGCAGTGGAAAATAGGCTATCAGGTCGGAATGGAATTCCGGAAGTTGGATCAGGTTCGTAATGTCATTATGGTTATGTCTGCAAAATTTCAGGTCAATCGGAGGTGTTTTGGTTGGTTTCGGCGTAGTTGGCGAAATTTAGAAGTGTCAAAGTTCTTAGGCTTGAATTTGATGTAAATTTGGTGTTTTCGTGTTGTTTTTGGTGTTTCGAAGGATCGACTAAGTTTGAATGATGTTATGGGATATGTTGGTATGTTTGGTTGAGGTTTGAAGGGCCTCGGGTGTGTTTCGGATGGTTAACGGATCGATTTGGAGTTTTGGAACTTTGCTGGTGTTTCTGCAGCAGAGTTTTGCTATATGCGTTCGTGACAGGGGGCTCGCGTTTGCATAGAGTGTTTGGTGTAAGGGGTCCGCTTGTTCTATGCATTCATGGAAGAAGGGGTTCGAACACGGAGGGTTGAGCTGGGTGGTCATCGCGAACGCGGGTGTGTGGGTGCGTTCGCGTAGGGTTGTGGGCCTTCTGAGGACCCTAGGGGTTTTGGCCTATGTGTTCGCGTGTCAGGGGACGTGTTCGCGAAGGCCTGGGGTGGCAGTGCTTCATTTTCGCGGGCTTGAGACCACGTTCGCATAGAGTTAAATTAGGGGCCTGTTAAATTGTTCTATGTGAACGCGGTCCTAGTGACGCGTTCGCGAAGAAGGAATTATTATAGCTGGGCAGAATGTTTAAAAGGCAAGGGGTGCGAATTTGGCTTGTTTTTCCTCCATTGTTGCATGCGAGTTGAAAGCTATTTGAGGGGGATTTGAAGGGAAATCAAGGGGAATCATTTGGAGGTAAGATTTTCAACTTCATAACACGTTTTTATGTCAATTCCTAAGTGATTAAACCATAGAAATTATGGAAATGGAACCAAGTTGGGGAAGAAGGTGCATGAGAAATTTATTTTTCTTTTGAGTATTTGAGTGGGCGATTTTCTACTGATGTAAAAATTATCGAATTCCGAGATGTGGGCCAGGGGCTCGGTTTGGCCGAATTTCGAGATTCTTCTATAATTTGATAAATTTCTATTGGGTTGAGTTCCTTTGATATATATTGATAATGTTAACTGGGTTTGGCTAGATTCGGAGCAATCGGGAGCCAATTTGAGGGACAAAAGCATAGCGGACTAGTGTTGTGGCCCGGTAGAGGTAAGTAATGGTCTTAAATCTTGTCCTGAGGGTATGGAACCCCGGACTACATATTTTCTCACTGATTTTTAGAAAAATCGCACATGTCGGATGACGAGTATGTGGCGCGTATTGATTTTTGGATTGGATTAGGTCCTCTCTGCAGCGACTAATGAGTTGTCTATTTACTCAAAATCTTATCTTAAATTATGTTTTAAAGATTTGTGAAATATTTGGGTTGTAAGTCGTGTTTGGGGCCTCGTGCCGATCTGTTTAGACCTCTTTGAGGGAGTTTTTCTCTTATTTCCTCACTACCTGTTGATGATTTTACTCAACATCATTGTGCATACTCTTTTATTTGAAACTCAGCCTGATTTACACTATATGAGCATTAAAATGATGTTTTCGGGTCGAGTACCCCGTTCTATTACTTCGCCCGAGGGGTTTTTCGAGTGGTTCCGTCGAGTGTGGCCGAGGGCCAAGAGTGATGGCGAGGTGCTGAGTGATATTACCGCTTGGGATGAAGGAGCCCCTCCGGAGTCTGTACACACCCCCAGTGAGCGCACCGAGTGCGAGTGACGAGTGATTGGGAGGCTTGAGTGGTTGTGAGGTGGTGAGTGATTGTGAGGTGCTGAGGGATTGTGAGGCATGCCCCAGGGGCTGATTATGAAACATGTTTTTCCCGAGGGGCTACTTATGATTTTACTACATTCGTTTGCATACCATATCCTTGATTTAAAGTTGTTAAAAATGTGCATTATTTTAAGGACTTTTGTGAAGTTTATTTCTAAGGCATGACGATTTCGTATATCTATGTTATACTATTGGAAAGTAAGGTTGTGTATATTGTGACTTGATAGCATCGATTTTTATATGATTCCTTGCTACTTAGACTTGATTTATTTCCATTACTACTGAGTTGGCGTACTCACATTACTCCCTGCACCTCTATGTGCAGATTCAGGAGCAGATATCGAGCGTTAGCTTTTATATATATATCGTAGCGGAGCCGGATCGTGGGGATATAGAGGTAGCTGTTCAGCGTTCGCAGCATCTCTACTTTTCCTTCCTGTTGTATTTAGCTTTGATTCAGAGTTTTGTATCATAATACTTTGTTTTGGCTTATTTCACTAGATGCTCATGAAATATTGGCTCCAGGTTCTGGGGATGGCAGTACTGTATAAAAATTTGCCTATTATATTAAGAAATTTTCTTTATATTTGTATGAAATGCTTGAAACTTAAATGGGATTTTCAAAAGGAACTGCGAACATGCGGTAGTCGGCTAGCCTTGTCCGACGATAGGCGCCATCACGGACGATTAGGATTTGGGGTCGTGACAGTTTGATATCAGAGCCTTAGGTTACATAGGACTCAACGGTCATGAGTAGGTTTAGTAGGGTCTTGCAGATCGGTATGGAGACGTCTGTACTTATCTTCGAGAGGCTGACAAACTTATAGGAAACATTTCTATCCTTCTTGAACTCTTTCGTCTGAACTTACGTTGTTTCATTCTCTCAATGATGGTGAGGACACGCCATACCGATCAGAGTGACCAGTCACCGGCTAGACCACCGAGAGGTTGAGGCCGCGGTCAGGGCCGTGGTAGAGGTAATGGCCAGCCTGCGCAGCAGCCGGGGAAGTACCTTAGCATCCCCCTACCGATCATGATCAGGTTCCCGCCGATGGTGTTCCAGCGGGACAGTCTCAGGCACCAGCAGTGCCTATGGTTATTCCGGGTCTTCAGGAGACCCTATCTCAGATATTGTCAGTATGCACCGGTTTGGCTCAGGTTATTGCCATGTATTCTTCTGCCACCACAGCTCAGGTCGGGGGAGGTAATCAGAATCCAGTTGCCCGGGCACCTGAGCAGGCTGCACAGGGTATTCAGGCACCGGGAGCAGCCCCAGCTCAGCCAGCTGCTCCAGTTCAGGATTATGTGGTCCCTGTTATGCCTGAGGACGAGCAGCACAAGTTGGAGAGATTCAACACACTTCAGCCTCCGACTTTCAGCAGTACAGAGGGAGAGGATGCCTAGGGATTTCTAGATAGGTGCCAGAGGATACTGCGCACCGCGGGTATTCTGGAGACCAGTGGGGTCTCGTTTGTTACCTTTTAGTTTGCGGGTGCTGCCTTTACTTGGTGGGAGTATTTCCAGAGGCGTACACCAGTGGGTTCAGCACCTCTTACCTGGCAGCAATTCTCCACGATCTTTTTGGAGAAGTATGTTCCTCAGTCCCACAGAGAGGAGCAGCGTAGGCAGGTTGAGCAGATGCGCCAAGGAGAGTTATCAGTCACTCAGTACGAGATGAGATTTTTCGAGTTGGCTAGGCATGCTTCTGAGATTATCTCTACTGATAGGGAGAGGGTGAGGAGGTTCGTACATGGTCTTTCTTATCAGCTTCGGTTGTTTATGACTCGAGAGAGAGTATCGGGTGCTTCATTCGAGCAAGTTGTTGACATAGCTTGAAATATTGAGTCTGTTCGCCGCCAGGAGCGGGAGGATAGGGAGGCCAAGAGGCCTCATGGTTCGGGCAGTTTCAGTGGTGCTCCCTTTAGTGAACAGTTTCCGCAGGGTAGGGGCCGTCCATTCAGGCTTCCTTAGTTAGGTCGCCCAGCTTATAGTGGTGCATCTTCGGGGCAGGGTCCCTGGGGTTCTCAGTCAGGCCGTAATTCATTTGGTGCCCTCCCAGCTTAGAGTGCAGCTCGAGCACCTCCAGTTCAGGGTTCTTCTATGCAGGAGTCTTCCAGTGGCCGTAAGGGTATTAGGGGTTTCTATTAGTCCCCACCTCCAGCTCCAGGTAGTTGTTTTGAGTGTGGAGAGTTCGGGCACGAGTGGAGGCAGTGTCCTCGCCGTTCCGTTGGATCTTCTCAGCAGAAGGGCCAGCCCTCGACTTCAGCTCTAGTCACTTCACCACCCGCACAGGCAGTTAGGGGTGGTGGTCAGTCAGCCAGAGGCCGCCCTAGAGGGGGAGGTCGAGCAGGGGGAGGTCAGGCTCGTATGTATGCATTTCTATTCAGGCCGAATGCTATGGCCTCAGATGCCGTGATTGCAAGTATTGTTTCAAAATGTTGCTGTGATGCCTTGGCTTTATTTGACCCTGGTTCCACATATTCCTATTTTTCTTTTATATTTTGCCGATTTTCTGGATGTGCCCCGTGAGTCTCTAGTCACCTCTGTTCATGTGTCGACTCCGGTGGGCGATACTGTTGTTGTGGACCGCGTGTATCGGTCATGCATGATACCTATTGGGGGTTTGGATACCCGAGTTACTCAGCATGGTTGATTTTGATGTGATATTGGTCATGGATTGGTTATCTCTATGCCATGATGTTCTTGATTTTCACGCTAAGATCGTGACCTTAGCTATGCCAGGGTGTCCGAGGGTTGAGTGTAGAGGTTCTTCCGAGTATATGCCTAGCAGGGTGATTTCTTACCTGAAGGCTCGACGCATGGTTAAAAAGGGTGTTTATCTTATTTGGCCTTTGTGATGGATGTCGGTGGTAAGACTCCCGCTATTGATTCAGTTCCTGTGGTCTGTGATTTTTCGGATGTGTTTCCTGCAGACCTACCAGGCATACCACTTGACAGGGATATGTATTCTGGTATTGACCTGGTGCCAGGCACTCAGCCTATTTCTATTCCACCATATCGTATGGCACCAGCGGAGCTAAAGGAATTGAAGGAGCAACTTCAGGAGCTCTTAGATAAGGGGTTCATTAGGCCTAGTGTGTCACCTTGGGGTGCACCGGTGTTGTTCATGAAGAAGAAGGATGGGTCAATGCATATGTGTATTGATTATCGGCAGTTGAATAGGGTTACGGTGAAGAACCGGTATCCGTTGCCCCGTATTGATGATTTGTTTGACCAGCTTCAGGGAGCAAGAGTATTTTCCAAGATTGATTTGAGATCTGGGTATCATCAGTTGAGGATTCGGGATTCTGATATTCCGAAGACTGCTTTCAAGACTAGATATGGTCATTATGAGTTCTTGGTTATGTCTTTTGGGCTTACCAATGCCCCAGCTACGTTCATGAAATTGATGAACAGTGTGTTTCAGCCTTATCTTTATCTCTTCGTCATTGTGTTCATTGATGACATCCTGGTTTATTCTTGTATCCAGGAAGAGCATGCTCGACATTTGATAGTTGTGTTACAGAGATTGAGGGTGGAGAAGTTTTATGCGAAATTCTCCAAGTGTGAGTTTCGGCTAGGATCGGTAGCTTTCTTGGGGAACGTGGTGTCCATTGAGGGGATTTAGGTTGATCCAAAGAAGATAAAGGCGGTACAAAGTTTTCCAAGACCGTCCTCAGCTATAGAGATTAGGAGTTTCCTTGGTTTGGCGGGATATTACCGTCGCTTTGTGGAGGGATTCTCTTCGATGGCTTCGCCTTTGACCATATTAACCCAGAAGGGTGCTCTATTCAGATGGTCTGATGAGTGTGAGGAGAGCTTTCAGAATCTCAAGTCAGCATCAACTATAGCTCCAGTACTAGTTTTTCCTGCTGGTTCGGGTTCTTACACAGTTTATTATGATGCTTCTAGAGTTTGCTTGGGAGCGGTATTGATGCAGGACGGTAGGGTGATTGCCTACGTGTCCAGACAGTTGAAGGTGCACGAGAAGAATTATCCAGTGCACGATCTTGAGTTAGCTGCCATTGTTCATGCCTTGAAGATTTGGCGGCATTATCTGTATGGAGTGTAGTGTGAGATTTTCACTGATAATCACAGTTTGCAGTATCTGCTGAGGCAGAAGGACTTGAATTTGCGTCAGAGGAGATGGTTAGATCTCCTCAAGGATTATGACCTCACTATCTTATATCATCCGGGGTAGGCCAATGTAGTGGTCGATGCCTTGAGTCGCAGAGAAGAGAGTTTGGGGAGTTTAGCTTACCTTCCAGTAGCAGAGCGACCATTATCTCTTGATGTTCATGCCTTAGCAGGACATTTGGTGAGATTGGATCTATCAGAGCCCCCACGGGTGTTGGCTTTGTAGCCTCCAAGTCTTCTCTTTACGATCAGATTAGAGCACACCACTATGATGACCCGCATTTGCTTGTTCTTTAGGTCCGGGTCCGTCGTGGTGATGTCAGGGATGTGGTTAGTAGTGATGATGGGTTCATGATGATGAAGGGCCGGATTTGCGTGCCCAATGTAGATGGGCTTCGAGATTTGATTCTAGCAAAGGTTCATAACTCGCGGTATTCCATCCATCTGGGTGCCGCGAAGATGTATCAGAATTTGAGGCAGCATTATTGGTGGAGGAGAATGAAGAGGGATGTTGTGGAGTTTGTGGCTCGGTGTCTCAACTGTCAGCAGGTCAAGTATGAGCACCAGAGACCTGGTGGATTGCTTCAGAGGTTTGATATCCCGGAGTGGAAGTGGGAGCGGATCACCATGGACTTCGTAGTTGGACTCCTACGGACTTCGAGGAGGTTTGATGCTATATGGGTTATTGTGGATCGGCTGACCATGCACTTCATTCCTGTTGGTACTACGTATTCATCGGAGAGGTTAGCTGAGATTTATATCAGGGAGATTGTCCGATTGCATGGGGTTCCAGTTTCTATCATTTCCGACAGAGGCACTCAGTTCACATCTCAGTTTTGGAGAGCGGTGCAGAGAGAGTTGGGTTCTCAGGTTGAGTTGAGCACATCGTTTCATCCTCAGACCGACGGGCAGTCGGAGCGTACCATTCATATTTTGGAGGATATGTTGCGTGCTTGTGTGATTGACTTTGGTGGTTCATGGGATCAGTTTCTACCACTAGCGGAGTTTGCATATAATAACAGCTATCAGTCGGGTATTTAGATGGCTCCGTATGAGGCTTTGTATGGTAGGAGGTGTAGGTCTCCGGTTGGATGGTTTGAGCCTGGTGAGGCCAGGCTATTGGGCACAGACTTGGTTCAGGATGCTTTGAGTAATGCAAAGTTGATTCAGGAGCGGCTTCGCATGGCGCAGTCTAGGCAGAAGAGTTATGCGGACCGAAAGGTCCGAGATGTGTCTTTCATGCTTGGGGATAAGTTGTTGCTAAAGGTGTCACCCGTGAAGGGTGTTATAAGAGTCGGGAAGAGAGGGAAGCTGAGTCCCAGGTTCATTGGGCCATTTGAGGTACTTCAGAGGGTTGGGGAGGTGGCCTATAGGCTTGCTGTGCCTCCCAGTTTATTGAGTATTCATCCAGTGTTCCATGTTTCGATGCTCCGGAAGTATGTTGGAGACCCTTCCCATGTTTTGGACTTCAGCCGGTTCAGCTCGAGGGTGATATGTCATATGAGGTGGATCGAGTGGCTATTTTGGGTCGACATGTCATGAAGCTGAGATATAAAGATATAGTTTCAGTGAAGGTTCAGTGGAGAGGACAGCCGGTGGAGGATGCCACCTGGGAGACCGAGCGGGAGATGCGGGACAAATATGCTCACTTATTTGATACTCCAGATATGTTTCTAGACCCATTCGAGGATGAACTTTTGTTTAAGAGGGGGAGGATGTAACGACACGTCGGTCGTTCCTTGAGATTTACCCCGTTTCCCCTATTTCCGCATTTGTTATATATCGCTATCCTATTTTTGATGTGTTGGATCAGTTGGTTCGGCTCCGGAGTGGTTATGGTGAGAATTTAGGCATTTAGCCTTTTAAAGTAGCATAATAGTTGAGAAAGTCAACAGAGAGTTGACTTATTGGTAAACAACCTCGGAGTGTGGATTTTATGGCTCGAATAGCTTCGTTAGGTGATTTGGGACTTAGGAGTATGTTCAGAATATTTTTGTGATGTCCGGTGTAAAATGAGGCTTGAATTGGCAAAAGTTAGTTTTTGGCGATTTTCGATTGGCAGTGGAAAATAGGCTATCGGGGTTGGAATGGAATTCCGGAAGTTGCAGCAGGTTTGTAATGTCATTTTGGTTATGTCTGCAAAATTTCAGGTCAATCGGAGGTGTTTTGGTTGGTTTCGGCGTAGTTGGCGAAATTTAGAAGTTTCAAAGTTCTAAGGCTTGAATTTGATGTAAATTTGGTGTTTTCGTGTTGTTTTTGGTGTTTCGAAGGCTCGACTAAGTTTGAATTATGTTATGGGATATGTTGGTATGTTTGGTTAAGGTCCGAAGGGCCTAGGGTGTGTTTCGGATTGTTAACGGATTGATTTGGAGTTTTGAAACTTGGCTGGTTTGCTGGTGTTTCTGCAGCAGAGTTTTACTCTATGCGTTCGCGACAGGGGGCTCGCGTTCGCATAGAGTGTTTGGTGGAAGGGGGCTAGTTTTTCTATGCATTGAAGGGAGAAGAGGTGCGAACGCGGAGGGTTGAGCTGGGTTGTCATCGCGAACGCGGGTGTGTGGGTGCGTTCACGTAGGGTTGTGGGCCTTCTGAGGACCCCAGGGGTTTTGGCCTATGCATTCGCATGTCAGGGGACGCGTTCGCGAATGCTTGGGGTGGCAGTGCTTCGCATTCGTGCGCTTGAGACCGCGTTCGTGTAGAGTTAAATTAGGGGTCTGTTAAAGTGTTCTATGCGAACGCGGTCCTAGTGACGCGTTCGCGAAGAAGGAATTATTATAGCTGGGCAAAATGTTTAAAAGGCCTGGGGTGCGAATTCGGCTTGTTTTTCCTCCATTGTTGCATGAGAGTTGAGAGCTATTTGAGAGGGATTTGAAGGGAAATAACCGGGAATCATTTGGAGGTAAGATTTTCAACTTCATAACACATTTTTATGTCAATTCCTAAGTGATTGAACCATAGAAATTCTGGAAATTGAACCAAGTTGGGGAAGAAGGGTGCATGAGAAATTTATTTTTCTTTTGAGGATTTGAGTGGGCGATTGTGGTTCGATTTTAGTGTTCTTGGTATGCATAGAATCGTGGGAGGACGAGGTTTCTAATGATGTAAAAATTATCGAATTCTGAGATGTGGGCCCGGGGCTCGGTTTGGCCGAATTTCGAGATTCTTGTATAATTTGATAAATTTCTATTGGGTTGAGTTCCTTTGATATATATTGATAATGTTAACTGGTTTTGGCTAGATTCGGAGCAATCGAGAGCCAATTTGAGGGGCAAAAGCATAGCGGACTAGTGTTGTGGCCCGGTAGAGGTAAGTAATGGTCTTAAATCTTGTCCTGAGGGTATGGAACCCCGGACTACATATTTTCTCACTGATTTTTAGAAAAAGCGCACATGTCGGATGACGAGTATGTGGCGCGTACTGATGTTTGGATTGGATTAGGTCCTCTCTGCGGCGACTAATGAGTTGTATATTTACTCAAAATCTTATCTTAAATTATGTTTTAAAGATTTGTGAAATATTTGGGTTGTAATCCGTGTTTGGGGCCTCGTGCCGATCTGTTTAGACCCCTTTGAGGGTGTTTTACTGTTGTTTCCTCACTACCTGTTGATGATTTACTCAGCATCATTGTGCATACTTTTTTATTTGAAACTAAGCCTGATTTACACTACATGAGCATTAAAATGATGTTTTCGGGTCTAGTACCCCGTTCTATTACTTCGCCCGAGGGGCTTTTCGAGTGGTTCCACCGAGTGTGGCCGAGGGCCAAGAGTGATGGCGGGGTGCTGAGTGATATTAGCGCTTGGGCTGAAGGAGCCCCTCCGGAGTTTGTACACACCCCCAGCGAGCGCACCGAGTGCGAGTGACGAGTGATTGGGAGGCTTGAGTGGCTGTGAGGTGTTGAGTGATTGTGACGTGCTGAGGGATTGTGAGGCGTGCCCGAGGGACTGATTATGATACATGTTTTTCCTGAGGGGCTACTTATGATTTTACTACATTCATTTGCATACCAAATCCTTGATTAAAGTGGTTAAAAATATGCATTGTTTTAAGGACTTTTTTGAAGTTGATTTCTAAGGCATGACGATTTCGTATATCTATGTTATACTATTGGAAAGTAAGGCTGTGTATATTGTGACTTGATAGCATCGATTTTGATGTGATTCCTTGCTACTTAGACTTTATTTATTTCCATTATTACTGAGTTGGTGTACTCACATTACTCCCTGAACCTCTGTGTGCAGATTCAGGAGCAGATATCGAGCGTTAGCTTTTATATATATATCGCAGCGGAGTCGGATCGTGGGGATATAGAGGTAGCTGTTCAGCGTTCGCAGCATCTCTACTTTCCCTTCCTGTTGTATTTAGCTTTGATTCGGAGTTTTGTATCATAATACTTTATTTTGGCTTATTTCACTAGATGCTCATGACATGTTGGCTCCGGGTTCTGGGGATGGCAGTACTGTATAAAAATTGGCCTATTATATTAAGAAATTTTCTTTATATTTGTATGAAATGCTTGAATCTTAAATAGGATTTTCAAAAGGAATTTCGAACATGCGGTAGTCGGCTAGCCTAGTTCCACGATAGGCGCCATCATGGCCGGTTAGGATTTGGGGTCGTGACAGTGGCGACTCTTCAAAATATGCAAACCCCTTTCCCAAAAGGAATGAGTTATCTCAACCAATGTCATAAACCATTTCAACCGGCCCCGAAAGGAGCACTCGGGAAAAAAGGGGGGCGCAATAGCATGGCGACTCTGCTGGAGATATCCAGGCTTTTACCATTTCAAATTGTTTCGTGAATTTGTGCCTTTATTTTTGTTTAAATACTTGCACCCTTTCCTATCCCTTACATGTAATTAATTGTTTACTTCAGGTATTTACTTTTCCTCAAAGACGAAAATGTCATGTCTCTTTGTCTTTCTTTTGTAACTACTTTAAATCATTACTGTTGTTTTTACTGTTTTTATTGCATAATCATGCTCAACATTCATACTCTACTCGTACCAAACAAAATACTATAGCAACGCTTGATGAGTGGTTGCGCTCTTCCTATATCATTACCCACTAAATTCGGAAAGGCTTATTTGCGGTAAAACTAGTCGATCAGCGGTGCAGTCGACGGTTTCGTGCCTTTCCCCCTTGATTTGTCCGCTCAAGGGTACCGGTCTAAAACACCATAGAAACCTTACTCTGTTGCACTGTTGCATGCATCATGGTCAAACCTAGTCGAGCTAAACTGTCGTCCGCACAATAGCTTTTAAGATAGCCTTATCCAAAAGTCCACCGGGCTTCCCTAAACCCAAACGGACGCCCTCACATTCTGTGCATTTATTTGGAGAATTAAATGCTTCCTGCTAATTATTAACGTTAAATAGTCGAGTCCGGTGGGGGTAAGGGCCTAACCTTATTTGCTTTGCAGAAAAATGAGGCACGAATTCCCCAGATTCGGCATGGTCTCTAATATCCACCCAAGACTCTTGAGTTGGTGGGAGGATCTGCACTCTAGCAACAAAGCTATCGTCAGGAAACACTTGGGTAACTTACCATCTCTCCTAGAAATCCAGCCTAACAAAAAAAGGCTAAGGGAGCTGAAGGAGGATATCTAGCCAGAACCTAACTGTTGTTGGGACTTCGCGATCTGGGAAAACTGTACGAGGAAAGCAAGAATGTTGAGTCTGGGGAAGGTCCTTTTGGGACCAAGTAGATAGGAGTGTCTTTATTTTTCTCTATCAATGTAATAAGGCCAATGGCCATTAGTGACTTTTATTTTTCGTCTATCGTTTTGGGATTTGTCTATTTTTCTTATCAATAAAATGAGGCATTTAGCATTTTAAGTTCTCCAAATCAATTTGTCGCTANATTTTTTCTATTCTCCTCCCCAAAGGTTAGTTCGTGTATTCTATCATCATCAGCCTATCGCACAAGATCCAAGGGCCCTCCACCTACTCCTCCTCCTAGTCCTCCTAAGGGCAAAGACAAAGGCAAAAGTAAGATGGAAGAGTCCAGTGGCACCAGAAAGGAGGATATGATTGAACGGGTAGAGGCCACTGATGGCCGAGGTATTCAGGTCCTGCATGAGAATATATCACCACTTGAAAAGAAATTGCTGAAGTTTCAAGAAAAACTTGATCAAGTCCGAAATCTGGCCAACCTGTCATTTTCCCTCAACATCCCCGACGTCAACCTTCCAAATGCTCAAAACCCCGCACCTCCACAAAATATCCCAAGACAGCAAAAACATCCCGCACCTCACCATCACGCTACTCCCTCAAAGAACCAAACTCTCCTGACGCAGTGCAATGCTTGCCACACCTCAAATAACACTCCACTACTCATCCCAGAACCTCAAAACCCCACAAAAGACCATTTCCACACCTATAACAATCCCATCTATGTGGAAACCATGAACCACTCCACTCCGCCTATATCACAGGCATCTGAGTCTGATAGAAAGGACTTACTTATCAAGAACTTGGCCGAGGAGCTTAAGAAACTGACCAGCCGAGTCTAGGGTGTTGAAGGAACCAAGGGAATTGAAGGGTTGAATTATGAATACCTTTGTATACAACCTGATGTCGAACTGCCTGAGGGGTACAAACCTCCAAAGTTCGAAATGTTTGACGGTACTGGTGATTAGAGATTCCATCTGAGGACCTATTGCGACAAGTTGGTTGGCGTTGGGAAGGATGAAAGAATCCGCATGAAGCTATTCATGAGCAGTTTGAAGGGAGACGCACTGTCTTGGTACATCAGCCAGAACCCCAAGAAATGGTCAAACTGGGTAAGCCTGTCGTCTGACTTTATGGATAGGTTTAGATTCAACATAGAGAACGCACCAGATGTGTTATACATTCAAAATTTTAAGAAGAAACCCACAGAAACCTTTCGCGAGTATTGATCACGCTCAACTATGTCTAATAAAGGACTAAGCGGGCGTTGCAAATATAATCCGGGGTATTATGCCCAGAGTCGATCCCACAGGGAATTTACGTATCAAGCAAGCTGTTAGAATACTCAACTGTCACTTGATGTTATTTAAATTACTAAAGCTAAAGATTAAAACTAAAGATTAACTACGCTAAGGTGTAAACAATTGTAATAAAGATCTAAGGTTATGGTTTCCCCCGTCGGTGAACTTACTTCTCGGATACTTCATATAGCTTGATTAGTTGTTTCTATCAATCATGAACACTCTATCTACCATAAATCTCTCTCAAGTAATTATGATAATTTACTTGATGCACTCTCTCAAGTTACGCTAGCTAGATTGCAATACAGTTCACCTTAGATTGCACCCGGGGTATCATTATCTCTAATCCAACCTCTAAACCCTTGGTTATGACTTTCGCCTATACTCCGGGAGTGATGTTGTTCAAACAACTA
>MDKI01202087.1:0-38230 GCA_005239505.1 Nicotiana paniculata
ATTTACACTGGGCAACAACAATAATAAAGGAATTTTAAAAATTTCGAAATAGAATTCTTGACAAAGTTTATAATTTCCCAAAACTTGATAAATACAAGTCATAAGCTCTACGAAATCTTTCTATCAAATCTAAGTACAATTGTCTAGGAATAAGTAAGTACAGTTGAATAGGAATAAAACAGGAAGGTGACTCTGAAGCATGCGAACCCAACCGGAGGTTACCTTGAGTCTCCTCAGCAACGATCTGCGCAGCTACCAATAACAATAACCTGAAGCTGCACATAAAAATGTGCAGAAGTGTAGTATGAGCACACCACAATGGTGCTCAGTAAGCATCAACACTAACCTCGGTGAAGTAGTGACAAGGACTAGTTATGACACCACCGGTCTAATAAGTAAAAATGAATAGATGTATAAATGATCGAACCAAAATATCTATCTAAAGATTTCTCAATGTAATTAACGATACGATCAAACAATACGAAAGAAAAATTCAATAATCACAATTAACGGACAGCATAATAGAAATACGTAATGAGAATGGAAAGGATGCAATCCAAATGGCGGAAAGTACAACCCAACAAAAACACAAGAAACTAAACACTACATCAATTTATTCACGTCATGTCTTAGCCAATGACTCAACAAAACTGGTCAAACCTTCGAGTGAAAACCTTTAAATCGTGAGTTCATTTTGAAAACTTTAATGATATAATCATATTGGAATAGAGAAATTTCTTCTTTGAAACATACTTTCTCTGAATGTATATTTGTATATTTTTATAAAGAAAAATATTTATAACATAGTCTCTTCATATACGGGGTGTTCAAATACACTTTCCCAAATATATCATCAAGTATCATCAAAACCCGTGATGTTCAAAATATATTTTTCCAAGTACTTCTCTTTCAAATATCATCAAAACACGTGATGTTCAAAATATATTTTCACGAGTACTGATCTTTCAGATATCATCAAAACCCCTGATGTTCAAAATATATTTTCCCAAGTACTGCTCTTTCAAATATAATCATTCTGCAAGGCAAATATTTTTCAAATATACTTTAAAAGAGAAGTCCTTTAGACATAACTTTTTCTGAAGATAATTGCTTTTCAGCTACACTTTTCAATATATATTTATATCTTTCGATTCAAATCTCCTCAATCATAAAACTACCGGAACTCTGTCCGCCACTCAAACTTTGTCATGAAATGCAGTACATGGGGAAAGCTCCTGGATCTCTGTCCGTAGTCCCAATTTAAATATGCGATGCGGTACAGGGGGAAAGCTCCTGGATCTCTTTCCGTAGTCCATATTTAAATATGTGATGCAGTACAGGAGGAAAGCTCCCAGATCTCTGTCCGTAGTCCCAATTTAAACATATGATGCAGTACAAGGGGAAAGATCCCGGATCTCTGTCCGTAGTCGCAATTTAGATATGTGATGCAGTACAGGGAAAAAGCTCCCAGATCTCTGTCCGTAGTCCCAATTTAAATATGCAATGCAACCACTAAAAAAACAACCAGAATGCGACATAACCAATATATATTGCCACAACCTGCGCGAAATCAAACAACGCCGAATACAAAGTGCGATGAGCGAATCAATACAAGACTTAAATCACAAAGTGGTAACAACTCGCTCATAAGAAGTAGCCACTGAGAGGAATGCCAAGCACAAAGAGAGAACAACATAACGAGGGGAATACAAGACAAATATAGCAACGATTCTATACATTCAAGTTCGCAACCAAGAAACAAAATCATCGCGGCAAGGGAATCAGCTAGAACCAATCTCACTTAGACAATTAGCTTCACCGAATAAACTCAGTTTGAACAATGCTCAGTAAATAGGCAGCATATGAAGGAAGAAATAGCATAACGGTAGGAAAAACAAAGTCTTCATTTATGTCAATTAAGATCATATAAGAAACAAGGAATGCTAGGCAAGTACTTCTATGGAGGAGATGAGATTAGAAATCAGGAATTCTGATATAACAAGTTCAATTCATATACGGGGAACATAAGGACCCAAAAATCCCTAAAGGGAAATCTAATTGCAAATAAGTTAGAGTACACACTAGTCACCTCGCGTACGCGAACTACAATCAACATAGAAGACTCAATCCTAAGGGGTAGTTCCCCCACACAATGTTAGGCAAGATACTTACCTTGATGGTGCTAATTAACTCAATACCATGCTCTTTCAACGAGTACCCAACTCCGGGTGGCCTAAATCTAGAAAATTCGATTGCATACAGTAAATATCATCACAAGGAAACCAAATAATTAATAAGTCCAAAGCTAATACGCAAAATTAGGAAATTCACCCAAAAACATCCCTAGGCCCACGTCTCGGAATCAGGTAAAAATTATATTTTACGGACACCCATTCACTCACGAGTCTAAACCTATGAAAATCTCTCAAATCGAAGGTCAAAAACCGAATCAAAACTCAATAATTTGGTGTATGACGTTTATCCCATTTTCTACTCAAAATTTTCGAAATTAAAGGTTGGATTTAAGATTGGAATCATGGAAATTGGTCTATAATGGATAGAAATCACTTACCCAAGTTATTCATATGCAAAAGTTTCCAAAAATCGCATGTCCTGAGCTCACCAATTCGAAAATGGTGAAAATAACATAAACACTCAGATTTGATATAATTTCCCACCTATTCCGCACCTGCGCCCCTTGGACCACACCTGCAGAATTACCATCGCAGGTGTGAAAACCTACTACAAGCTTGGGATCGCACCTGCGGTCAAATGGCCGCACCCGCGGCTTCACATCTGCAGAAAACACACCGCACCTGCGAGGATTGGGGGATTGTCTAAGTCCGCACCTGCGGAAGGTCCATCGCAGGTGCGAGACACTAGAACAAGCAATGGTTCAGCTGTCTCCCAAGTGCTATTAACACCCAATGAGCATCCTAAATGTACCCGAGGCCCTCGGGACCCCGTCCAACCACACACATAAGTCATATAACCTAACACGGACTCGCTCGAGGTTTCAAACCACATAAAACAACAATAACATGATGAGTTAAACTAAAAGTCCATGAAAATTCTTCAAACTTCTATAAACATTATGTTTTGCATTTAAGGTCAAAAGCACGTCAAACTAAGGCCGTTTTTACCAAATTTTACAGATAACACATATAAATAATATCGATCCTATACCGGGCTTTGGAACCATAATACGGGCCCGATATCACAGGTTTCACTTCAAATTTCATTTCAAAAACCTTTATATTTTTCAGGAAAAAATTTTCTTTAAAAATTCATTTCTCGGACTTGGGACCTTGGAATTTGATTCAGGGCATACGCCCAAATCCCATATTTTCCCATGGACCCTCCGGGACCGTCAAATCACGGGTCCGGGTCCGTTTACCAAAAATGTTGATTGAAGTTAACTTTATTCAAAATTCTAATACAAAATTATCATTTTTTCACATGAACGCTTCCCGGCTACAAGCCCGGGCTACGCACACGAATCGAGGAGAGATAGAAGGAGGTTTTCACGACCTCAGAATTAGATAGAATATATGGGATGACCCTTTTGGGTTATCACAATCTCCCTCTCTTAACGAAACTTTCGTCCTCGAATGTGCTAAGATTCACTTTGAACTCATCCAACGACTGATTGTGCATTTTCAACACTCACCCGCGGGTGATCCCACGTCATCCCAACCTACATAAGCCTAATGACACCATCATAACTGCCATATAGCCTTCTCATCATCATCGATAAGCCTCATACCTCAATTCCTCACCTTCTACTCATTTCCAAAAGACCCGGCTCTAAATCCATGTCCGACATTAGCCTCAACCAGCTGCATCAACTCTAGTCTATGCCCATAAGGCACGTCCACACACATAGAACATCACACATAGGCTCAATAGCACTTTCTATCACCATAACTGCCCAAAATCAACTCAACATTGGCAGTTAGTCCCATATATGGAAGAGCTCTCTGTTTCCAAATCCCATAATACCGATAATGATGTAATAAACACGAAGACCTCATTAGTAGACACCCGAACCACCGAGTCACAACTAACACCACCGGGCACACATCCCGCAAACTAAACTAAAAAAGCACATAATGAAATGGCTGAGTAGGAAAGATAGAAACATATATGAAGGTACTATCAAACCATCCCATAGGCACAAATCTCTATTGATACTGACTTACCAAAAGCAATATAACAAGAGAGAAGCAAAGAATATGAAGAAATTACAAGGATGCCATCCTGATTAAAATTCCACCGCAGTACTCAGCTCGGTCTAAACATATCGAATCACAAGGAATCACGAGGGTCTCACCCTCAACTCTACGACACATGTCGAATATATATCATACCAATAGAGATCTCCTGCTAATTCGTCTCTGCTAACAAAATCATAGCACTCACTTACCCACATCTAAATGGGGCATCAAATCACAGCTCGAAAATAAAATACTCAGGAGAATCGCATAAAGCTTACCACGAAGGACGACATGGACTCACTTCCAGTTTCACCATTAGCCAGGATGAATAAAACAATGATAGACACGAATACTACTCATAGAATCTCCCAACAAGAGCAAACACAATAATAGAGTGCAATACATGAAACTCACTCATAAATGAGACAACAAATAATGGGAACTCGTCTTGACCAACAAGACTATAGTGAAATACAATGGTACCCCACATTAGCACATCAAGCCATACCTGGGTGATGATATTTGATACGACGTCCTCTAGACTACTATATGCAACACATCAATGGGTCGGGCCTCTCCCTCTTAGGCGCCTTCTATCCACGTGAACATCCTGCTATAACTCTCCCACCTGAATCCTGGAACAATCTCTCACCCTGTGGCTAACATCTCCACACTGAAAACAATCTCTCTACCGATGTGGCTATGGAAGACATACGATACGGATCCTCTAAGACCCATGAGTATCTGAAACGCTCCCATGCGAAGCTCGTAATGCAACTGAACTGGTTAACCCAAGATTCTCTACCGTGCCTGAGTCCCTCAATGAATCTACGGACTCGCCTCCTAACTGAAGAAACCAAGTGAGGTGTATATCTGGCCAACTCACTAAATCTGACGACGTACTCCAATGGTGACATAGCGCCCTGACGCAACTGCTCAAACTCTGTGCACTGTATATCCCAACGGAGCTGAGGTGAAACCTCTTTAAAAACATCTCAGAAACTGAATCCATGCTAGTAAAGTTAACTCGGCTAGGCTACCCCAACTAATATGTCGCCACCAGTGATCAATCCAGTACTCTAGACCTGATACATGACCAAAGCAATCACGCTCATCTCCACAATACCTGAAGTACGAAGAATATGGTGACACTCTCCATAAAACCCTGGGCATTACCCGCCGCCAATCCACTGAAAGATAGAAGGGCGGTACTTCCGGTACCTCTAAATCCCAATGTGCTCTACCTCTGATGTTTCTTTCCTAACCACAGGCTTAACTGAAACCACATGTCGTGCTGCCATGACAACTAGAACTTGACCAATATGATCTCGCTGCTCTGGAGTGTACACGGTGGGAGTCTGAACTCCTCCCTTGATCTGTGAAGCAACTGGTGCACTAGAATCAACCCTGCCTAAGCCGATGCTCCAATTGTACTCAAAACTGCGCTCTGATCTTCTAAAGTCTGGGGTAGCAACAGGCACCCCCAGTACCTAAAACCTAACTAGGACTACTGGCGACTCCTCAACGGCTGCTATGGTAGGTACCTTAACTGTGGTACGTGCTCCTCGTTGGCCTCTTCCTCTGACCCTTGCGGTATTTGCTTCAGGGTAACATCATCTAGAACCGCCGCTCGTTTCCTCACCATCGATGAGAGAATGGGACGATAATTTCAAACTTCAAGATGAATGAACTCGCAGGATAAGAATGAATGAAGTGAAATTGTATTGATATTCCCGTAGCCTCTCGAAGATAATTACAGACGTCTCCGTACCAATCCGCAAGACTCTACCAAAACTGCTTATGACTCGTAGCACCTATGAACCTAGAGCTCTGATACCAACTTGTCACGACCAAAATTTCCCTCCGTTGGGTATCGTGATGGCACCTAGTCTTAGACTAGGTGAGCCTAATATTTACACTGGACAACAACAATAATAATGGAATTTTAAAATTTTCGAAATAGAATTCTTGACAGAGTTTACAATTTCCCAAAACCCGGTAAATACAAGTAATAATCTCTACGAAATCTTTCTATCATATCTAAGTACAACTTTCTAGGAATAAGTAAGTACAGTTGAATAGAAATAAAACAGGAAGGTGAATCTGAAGCCTGCAAACGTAGCAGCAAGTTACCTTGAGTCTCCTCAATAACGATTTGCGCAGCTACCAACAACGATAACATGAAGCTGTATACAAAAATGTGCAGAAGTGTAGTATGAGCACACCACAGCGGTGCCCAGTAAGTATAAAGACTAACCTCGGTGAAGTAGTGACGAGGACTAGTCAAGAGACCACCGGTCTAATATGTAAAAAGGCATACATGTATAAATGACCGAACCAAAATATCTATATAATGATTTCTCAATGTAATTAACGATACGATCGAACAATACAAAAGAAAAATTCAATAATCACGATCAACGGACAGCATAATAGAAATATGCAAAGAGAATGGAAAGGATGCAATCCAAATGGCGGAAACTACAACCTAACAAAAACACAAGCAACTCATCACTACATCAATTTTTTCACGTCAGGCCTTAGCCAATGACTCAATAAAACTGGTCAAATCTTCGAGTGAAAACCTTTAAGTCATGAGCTCATTTTGAAAACTTTAATGATATAATCATTTCGGAATAGAGAAATTTCTTCTTTGAAATATACTTTCTATGAATGTATATTTATATATTTTTATAAAGATAAATCTTTATAACATAGTCTCTTCATATACGGGGTGTTCAAATACACTTTCCCAAATATATCATCAAGTATCATCAAAACACGTGATGTTCAAAATATATTTTCCAAAGTATTGCTCTTTCAAATATCATCAAAACACGTGATGTTCAAACTATATTTTCACGAGTGCTGCTCTTTCAGATATCATCAAGACACGTGATGTTCAAAATATATTTTCCCAAGTACTACTCTTTCAAATACTATCATTCTGCAAGACAAATGTTTTTCAAATAGACTTTCGCAAGGAAGTCCTTTAGACATAACTTTTCCTAGACATAATTGCTTTTCAGCTATACTTTTCAATATATATATTTATATCTTTCGATTCAAATCTCTTCAATAATAAAATTATCGGAACTCTGTCCGTCACTCAGACATTGTCATGCAATGCAGTACAAGGGTAAAGCTCCCGGATCTTTGTCTGTAGTCCCAATTTAAATATGCGATGCAGTACAGGGGGAACTAATATGCGAAATTAGGAAATTCGCCCAAAATGTTCCCCGAGCCCACGTCTCGGAATCAGGTAAAATAATTTTTTCCGGACACCAATTCACTCACAAGTCTAAATATATGAAAATGTCTCAAATCGGAAGTCAAAAACCCAATAAAAACTCAATAATTTGGTCTATGAAGTTTATCCCATTTTCTACCCAAAATTTTCGAAATTAAAGGTTGGATTTAAGATTGGAATAATGGAAATTTGTCTATAATGGATAGAAATCACTTACCCAAGTTAACCAGGTGCAAAAGTCTCAAAAAATCGCCTCTCACGAGCTCTCCAATTCGAATATGGTGAAAATATTATAAACCCTCGGATCTGATATTATTGCCTACCAATTCTGCAGATGCGCCCCTGGGACCGCACTTGCAGTCTCGCACCTGTAGAAATACCATCGCAGGTGTGAAAACCCACTAAAAGCCTAGGGTTGCACCTACGGTCCAATGGCCGCACCCGCGGCCCTTCATCTGCGGGAAACACACCGCACCTATGAGGATTGAGGGATTGGGCTAAGTCCACACCTGCGAGCTCCTCGATGCACCTGCGTGTCCGCACCTGCGGAAGGTCCATTGCAGGTGCGAGACACCAGAACCAGCAATGGTTCAATTGTCTCCCAAGTGCTATTAACACCCGATGAGCATCCTAAACGTACCCGAGGCCCCCGGGACCCCGTCCAACCACATACACAAGTCATATAACCTAACACGGACTCGCTCGAGGTTTTAAACCACATAATACAACACTAACACGATGAATTAAACTAAAAGTCCATGAAAATTCTTCAAACTTCTATACATTAAGTTTTGCATTTAAGGTCTGAATCATGTGAAACTAAGTATGTTTCTTACCAAATTTCACAGATAACACATATAAATCATATCGAACCTATACCGGGCTTCGTAAATATAATACGGGCCCGATATCATAGGTTTCACCTCAAATTTTATTTTCAAAAACCTTTATATTTTTCAGAAAACAATTTTCTATAAAAATTCATTTTTCGGACTTGTGACCTTCGAATTTGATTCCGGGCATACGCCCAAGTTCCATATTTTCCTATGGAGCCTCCGGGACTTTCAAATCATAGGTCTGGGTCCGTTTACCAAAAAAGTTGACTGAAGTCAACTTTATTAAAATTTCTAATACAAAATTATCATTTTTATTAGTTTTTCTCATAAAGGCTTCCCGGCCACACGCCCGGGTTGCGTAGGCAAATCGAGGTGAGATGGAAGGAGGTTTTCACTACCTCGGAACACAGAATTAGATAGAATATAGGGGATGGCCCTTTTGGATCATCACACTTATATGCAAAATTTGGGTTCATTCCAGATTGGTTAAACTTGTATCATAAACTTCATTCGAAGCTTGAAGTTTATGAACTTAAAAGATTGATCTTAATCGATATATTGTGATTTTGATGTTTTTATGTGTGAGGTCTCAATTATGTCTGTGTTATATTTTGTGCTTGTTGGAATGTTCGGGCGGGTTTTTGAGGGGCTTGGGTGAGTTTTGGTGTGGTTTCGGACAATATTTTTTGCCATTTTTAACTGTTGGATTTTTGCTACGGGGGTGTTCATTGCGATAGAGGATAATTGTTCGCGATCTCGAAGAGTAAAATAGAAAAATTGGACCAGTTAATCGCGTTCGCTGATGGAGCTTCACATTCGCGAAGAAATTCTGAAGTCACTCAACTGACTTTGAAGCTTGTATCTTGCAATCTACAAGGATTTTGGTGACAATCCAAAACAAAAATTGTTCCCCTTTGTATCTAGTTTTCAGTAAATCAAACCGTTGGTGATTTCGAATTTTATACAAAAAGTTATGGTCGGTCTACTTCAAGTTGTTTGGAAAGAGTTTGGGAAGGTAATGGAATTTATTAATCTCGACGAAGGGTAAAAAATGTGCTGAAAATTTTTTGAATCACGATCACGATCATGGGGATAAATATTACGAAGGATACCTATGGAGCGGTGTATAATGTACTCTGTTACGAAGGTCTTGGTCATTTTATCATATTTTGAGGTACGGAGCTCAGATTTGGGCGATTTTGGAGGCGAATTTCATGATATGGATTGGGGGTAGGTGCTTTCTACTTGTTTTTTTTTTTATATTTTATGAATCTAACTTCGATTCTTACATTTGGATAATAATTTTAAAAAGAAATTTGGGGTTTTTGTCTAAACTTTCCCTAAAGTGAATTTTATAATTTTGAACATCGATTCGTAGTCAGATTTGAGTTAAATTGGCATGGTTGGACTCTTAATTGAATGAGTTGTTGGACTTTGTGGGTTTTGTCCAGTTTTTAGGTGTGAGCCCATGTTTGTATTTTTTTTGAATTTGAGTAAATGTGTAATGACTCGAACTTTATCATTTCTATTGTTTCCTTGGACATTATTTAATATTTTTGAGTTGCATTTGTCTAGTTTCGAGTCGTTTGGAGGATGATATCCGCCATATGTCATTTCTAGGGTATTGTTTAGCTTGCTATGTACTAGATTTGGCGTAGTCGAGGTAAGTAACATGTCCATACATATATTTGAGGTTATTTAACCCTGGGAACTATGTTATAAGAGATGTATTGGGGTGACGCACATGCTAGGTGACTAGCGTGTGGGCGTGCACCGGGGTAATCATGATTCAAATTGACTATTAGAGTATGAACAGACTTGTTTTATTGTTATATCTTGTTCTATCTATGTAGTTCCTACTTCTTAGAGTAATTGACCTGTGATTCATGATAGAAATCATGTTCGAGCTATGTGATTAATCGGTTGGGACCCAATGAGGCTTTATGTTGTTTGGATTTTTATGCTCTAACATTAATTATATACTCAGTCATGATTCTCCATTTGCATATCATATCCTAGACTCTATTCATCATTCACTGACTTCACCTGTTGTCATTGTTTCGGCTTAGTTGTATGAGATTGTATGCCTTTAAGACTTGAGAGATTGATGACTGAGGTAGGCCTGAGAGTCGTGTTGTGACTGTTATTATGGATTGGGATGCACGCCGCAGCAGGCCATACTGGATTTATTACTGTTATTATTATTATTTTGGACCAGGTTGCATGCTGCATCATGCCTTATTGACTTATTTATTATTGTGGATCGGGTTGCCTGCCCAAGTAGGCGTTATAATCTTTTGATTAGCGCTTGGGCAGGATCCACCCCTCCGGAGTCTGACTACCAGCAGTGAGCGTAGACATAGTGATATATATACGCGTGCTTTTGTGAGGGGCTTATAAGCCAGGCACCCTTCAGTGCTGACTGATTGTATTTGTATGTGTCACTCTTGAGGGTGAGACTACTTGAGAATATCACCGTGCAATCATTCATTTTGCATGCATGTAGGAATAGAGATGCATTTTTTCCTCAAGTTAGACAGTACTATGACATTCATGATTTGACATGTAGTCATAGAGATGTATATTGCTCATGCTAGACGATATATGATTATCGATGACTTGACATGTATATTGACATGTAGGCATAGGGACATATTTTCCTAATGTTAACTGGTAAATGAAAATTCTTATATGGTGTTGTGAATTGGAAATACAGTTCTATTGATAAACCCATGTATAGTTGATTTTCAGTTGTAGTATCAGGACTTTACTGCTATACCTTGAAAGTATGTCTAATTTTTCGTATTGTGAATGAGTTGTGCATAATATATTTTGAGCTATCACTTTTTCTACTTCAATTATATTATTATGAGTTAATATTGGTTCGTTGTTACTTATTGAGTACATGGGGTCGGTGTACCAATACTACACTTTTGTACCTTGCGTACAGATTTTGGAGCTGATGTTCTTGTGTATCGCGGGAGCTGGCATTGAAGATGTACATGTGTTCCGGTTATAGCTGCCTCTTATTCTTGGTAGCTTTAAATTTATAAATCTGTTTATTTACATTTTGAACAGATGATTCATTTATTTCGTATCGGCTTTGTAAATTTTATGTCTTAGAAGCTCATGACTTGTACCACCAATCCTTGGGATTTTGTATGGAAAGCTCAATTGTTTTTTTTTGGTTGATTCTTGTTATCCTACTTGAGTGATGGTGGTCTATTATTTGTCTTACCTAGAAGGCTAAGTTAGGTTCCATCACGACTTGATGGGTTTTAGGTTTTGACAGTGTTAGTACCTTATGTTTCCAAGCTATGAGGGGAATCTAGGGATTTCGTTTATGGGACTTCTTCCTAGTATGCCTTTATAGATGGTTATGAATTTGGTGTTATTTATAGACTGTTTACCTATGGTCTAGACCTAGCCAAGGAAAAGCAACATTATCTTAATAAGTTGATGCGTCTGACGGCTATTACTATTTCCACGAGTATGGGAATAGGGTGAAACATTATGGAAGTGTGAAGAAAGTCAAGAAAAAACATTAGGAATAGACTTCGCCTTGTATGGAATTGGAATGAGCGAGAAAGGTCCATTATGTTTCATTTCCCAAAACATGTCATGTTGGGAAACTTGGGCTTTTTCTTTTTAAGAATACATAAGGGGCCAGAGGTGTTGATGCTCAACCAGCCTCCCCTGTGCATGCTGCCACCAAGCCGCATTATATGAGCGACCTTGAGGGGAAACCTCAAGGGTCTACATGGACATCTTAAAGGAGTGCTTTAGGTATCAATATGAGCTTGGGAACTCTATAGATTGTGTGACATCTCAAGGCTAGCACTGGGTGGACAACGGGTTTCGGAGGCATGACGTATGGAATAATTATGCCTTATGGGCTACTGAAATGGAGGATAATGACCTCTGTGCCGATTGGATACTTGAAGAACCTTTCTTAGGGTCCTTATGTGTCGACTTGTGAGCATGCCTTGGGTTCATCTATGCGAGCAAAGGTCTATTGGCCTAGATGAAAAATTATGGGGAAACACTGCTATGCGAGATGGAAGCATGTCACGAGGACTATGTTTAGCAATGTCATAAGATAACCATGTGCATGCTACAAAAGACGCACATGACAAAGGCTAAGGAATTAAGGTTGCCTAATTGTAACAACCTGACCGGTCATTTTGTGCATTTGTGCCCCGTTATTTGATGCTTCACACATGTGCATTTCTAATTTTATGACTTGCGGGGTTGGTTAGTTTTTAAGTAAGATTTCCGGTTCATTTGGGCCCTTTAATTCTTGTTTTAGAAGGTTAAGCTGATTATATTGACCAAGGATTGACTCTTGTGAAAACGACCCATGAACGGTGTTTTAATTGCTACGATAGATTCATATAGAGATTTTTGACTTGGTCATATACCCGGAATCGAATTCGGAGGTCAGTAGGTTAATTTTTCATGTTTTACCGAAAAGTGGCAATTTGAGGTTTAGAAGTTTGACCATAGGTTGACTAATGGCTATCAGTTTGGACATAGAATAGGTCCGTTATAATATTTAGAACTTGCCTGCAACATTTGGTATCATTTGGAGTTTATTTGATATGATTCATACGCTTAGTTGCAATTCTTGAAGTTCATGAACCTTACTTTAAAATTCATGAACTTTGGTGTCTGCTTCGTAGTTATAGATGTTTTTTTTTGTTTTTCATCATACAAGCGAGTTGTTATAATATTTTTTGACTTGTTTGAATGTCTGGTTTGTATCACCGAGGGCTCGGATGAGTTTCAGACGTGATTCAGAATGTTTAGGACTGAAAATGAACTTGCTGGTGTACTGGTGCTCTGATGTCGCAATTGCGAGCACCAACCTAGCAATTGGGAATATGGAAAGGGAGGTTCCGGTATCAGAAATGCGATTCTTACTTTGCATTTGAGAAATATGGGCCTGGGTAGGACAATTCGCATTTGCGATGAGGACAGACTTTGCATTTGCTAAGTCTAAGTCGCAATTGTTACATTTCCTCAGAGTATCAGTGGCTGCAATTGCGAGCCTTTCCTCTCAGTTTCAAACCCAGTGTCACAAATGCGACAACTGAACTGATCTAAAGGGATGGGAATCGGGATTTTAACTCATTTTCTCACATTTTATAACCCTAGACTCGGTAGGAGGAGATTTGGAGAAGGGATTTTCATCAACAAGACTTGGATAAGTGATTCTAATCAATTTTTAGCTATATGTCATGATTATATCTTATATTTAACATCAAATTTATTAGAATCATAGAGGGAAAATCGGGAAATTTTATCAAGTTATTGAAAATTAAAGAGTTGAGTCTTGAGATTCGATTTTGTCTCGCAATTGAAAATAAACTATATATAAGGACTCGTGGGGCTAAGGGTAGTCAGAATCTAGCCTTGGACTCGGGTTTTGACCAGGCGGGCCAGGGGTTGGTTTTTGTTGACTTTTTCAGAATTTTGTAAAGATTAAATCATTATCTATTGTTATTTTTTTTTCCTTTGCATTGTTTGATGATAATAAGTCATTTTTTGTTAGATTTGAGCAGTGCAGAGCGAATTTTAGGAGAAACGCTATTTCTGAGGGTTGGATTGGACTAGTTAAGGTAAGTATCTTGCCTAACTTTGTGTGGGGGGACTACCCTTGGGATTTGGGTTGATTGTGCAATTTGTTCTATGTGAAAGGCATGTACGCAAGCTGACGAGCGGGTACACGAGCTATATCTGGAATTTGATTCCATGCATTTAATTGAATTGTCATAAAATGTTATATCCGTCATTGTTAATATATTCTTACATGTATTAATCTACCATTACATTCTTCATTTGACATTGTTGACATTTGTTCTACCTCTTACTTGTTATTTAGCTCTTGTATGCTTTAGTTGAAGTTATTGTCTTTTTTATTAGCTTGTTACCTCATAAATTGTTAAATTACTTTTACTTGAAAATTCTATTTCGTGGAATATCTTATTGTTTAGTTATTGATTTTGAAGTTGCAAAGGCTATTATCATATTGAGGTGAAGTTGTTAATTATTGTGATTCTTGTACACATTGTGATTAATACATGGGCTATTTGTTGTGGAAACATTGGTATTATTGATTCTTTTGGCAAGTTGTGGCATATGGGAACTTGTGGTGCGAGTTGTGATTATGTTGTAATATTGATACACATGCAGTGTTATAAGACTAGGGCTTGATACGCATGCAGTGAGATAAGGTGGGCTTGATACTAGTAGGGGAACTACTTGAAACCACGCAGTGAGATAAATTGGGCTAAAACGTGTGAAAATATTTCGGGAAAAATGATTTTCAAAACTAATGTGGGGCTCAATCGGTGATATAAGGAAATATCGTGATTGGATTGTAAAATAAGGAAACGACACGGTACCTTAGATGTGATTTCTTGTTTTGCACTCTATGTGAAAAAGTCTTTTTGGTTGAATAGTTCTCGTTGTTTCTTCATTTCCTTACTTGAAATTATCAGTATTTGTTTCCTTGTTGCTTCATCATGCATTTATTCCTTGCTGCCATTACTACTTGAATCTATGTTAGCTTACATTATTTAATTGATTACTTGTCATTTACTTCCTCGCTTTTCATATTTAAACTATGATATCCTCTGTTCGTTCTCCTTTATCCTAGTAGGTGTCTTGACCTGGCCTTGTCACTACTGTGCCGAGGTTAGGCTTGAGAGATACTAGGTACCGTCGTGGTTTACACATATTGCACTTCTGTACATTTTTGTGCTTATCTGGATACGTCTACATGTTCTAGACACTAGTGATTGATTGATTAGCTTCTTTACGGAGATTTCAAGGTATACCTGCCCTATATCTTCTCATTACTGTTATTTCCATTATCAAACAGTGTTGTAGTAGAGGTTTCAGAATGTTTTGTAGAGCTTATGACTCAGTTTTACTGGTTTTGGGAATTATGTTGTTGATGTTACATTTCTGTAATTTATATGAACTTATCGATTTTATTTAAGTATCTTAGTTTGTTATTTTAATTAAGCTAATATTAAATGTTAGTCTTACCTAGTATTAGAGACTATGTTCCATCACGACATCCTAAGGTGGTAAATAAAGGTCGTGACAAGTTGGTATCTAAGCTCCAAGTTCATAGGTTTTACGAGTCATAAGAAAATTTAGTATAGTCTTGTGGATCTGTACGGAGACATCTATACTTATCTTCAGGAGGCTACGGAACTGTTAGGAAAATTCCACTTTTTTTATTCCTTATCGTGCGAATTGAGGGACTTCAAAATATGAATCTTTGTCATTATATTCTCTCACGGCTGGTGAGGATGCGCACAATTGTATTCGACACTTGTGGCCCCTACTAGAGCCGCGAGAGGCCAGGACCGGGGCAGAGGCCTAGGAGGGGAAAGTGGTGTAGCTAGAGCACCTGTTGGCGCAGCAACTAAGGAGCCGCCAGTAGCTCCGGTTAGAGGAGAGGCACCCGAGGCGCCAGTTGTCACCCCTGCACTTCAGGAGACCCTAGCACAGGTTTGGAGCATGTTTGGCACTCTTGCTCAGATAGGATTGATTCCCCTCGGACCACCTACATCTAAGGCCGAGGGAGGAGCCCAAACTCCTGTAGCCCATACTACACAGCAGCGGTTCCAGGTTAATAAGGTCTCGGGAGTTATGCTAGTGTAGACTATTATTCCGATTTAGCCCGAAGTTAGGGTTGTTCCATCTAAGGAGGAGCAACTAATACTTGGGAGATTCAAGAAGTATAATCCTCCTACTTGCAGTTGCCTAGATACCGAGGATGCGTAGGGTTCTGTAGAGAAATGTTATTGTATTCTTCGCGCCATTGGTATTGTGGAGGTGAAAGAAGTTGGTTTTACTACATTCTAGTTGTCAAACGCAGTGTATCAGTGATGGCAGGCTTGCGATCAGGGTAGACAAGCCGATTCAATTTCACTCACATGGATTAATTTTTCAACGATGTTCTTGAGAGAGTTTTCCTCCGAACCCTTGGGGATGTATAGGGCATGGAGTTTGAGAAGATGCACCAGGGTACTATGATAGTGTTGTAATATGCCATAAAATTCAGTGAATTGTCAAGACATGCACCTTCTTTGGTTCTACATTCATAGAGCGAGTCCATAGATTCATCGATGGGCTCAACTAAGGTATTAGATTCAGCATGGCTCGAGAGTTAGAGAAAGAAACTACGTATCAGTAGGTGGTAGAATTGCACGAAAGTTGGAGGTATTCGTGCTCGTGAGAGAGAGGACAGAGAGGCCAAGAGGCCATGAGATTCCAATGGATATAGTGGTGTCTGCGCCCCAGTTATAGCCCCTCACGGCAGGGTCTATGTGATCCTCCAATTCATTTAGCAGTTTCAGCTTCCAGTGGTGCTCCAGCTATTCCGAGGTCTCAGCACGGGGTGTATTTAGTGGTCAGTCTAGCCGATCAGGCCCGAGTGAGCTTTAGCAGCCACACCTACTAAGAGCTTGCTTTGTGTGGTGATACCACACATATGGTGAGGGACTAATGCAGAATCAAGAGGGGTGCACCTCCACCGACTACACGGGGTCCATAGACTCCACAGGGTCCATAGACTTCTTAGGCCAATTTTGCTGCTCTTGTTGCCGCTCAACCTACACATCAAGCTAGGGATGGCAGTCATGCGGGTAGATGTCTCCCTAGTGGGGGAGGCCATGCCGGATTCTATGCTTTTCCGAGTTAGGCAGACCTGGCTGCATCAAATGATATCATCACATGTATGGTTCCAGTTTGTCATAGGGATGCCTCAGCATTATTTGATCCGGGATCAAATTATTCATATGTTTCATCTTACTTTGCTCCATATTTGGATATATCTCCTTATTCTTTGATTTCTCCTGTAAATGTGTCCACAGATGTGGGAGATTCTATTTTGGTGGACCATGTTTATCAGTTATGTTTTGTGGTTATTAATGGTTTTGAGACCAGATTTTATCTACTGCTATGAAATATGGTAGAGTTTGATGTTATAATGGCCATGGAATGGTTGTCACCATATCACACTATTCTGAGTTGTCACACGAAGACTATGACACTAGCTATACCAGGTTTGCCACGATTTGAGTGGAGGGGACGTACATTGGATCATAATTCTATCAATGTTGGGTCTTTCCTTAAGGAAAAATGGATGGTTGATCAGGGTTGTGAGGCATGTTTAGCATTTGTAAGGGATGTGAGTGCTGATTCTCCTATCGTTGAGTCAGTTCCGCTAGTGAGTGATTTTCATGATGTGTTTCGAGAAGACCTTCCAAGCATGCTTCCTAACAGAGATATCAATTTTGGTATTGTCTTGTTGTAGGGCACTCAGCCTATTTCTATTCAACCATATCGTATGGCACCAGCGTAGTTGAAGGACTTAAAGGAACAACTGCAAGCGTTGCTTGATAAATGTTTCATCCGGCCTAGTGTGACACCTTGGGGTGCTCCAGTTATTTTTATAAATATGAAGTATAGCTTGATGCGAATGTGTATTTATTATCGACAGTTGAACAATGTTACAGTGAAGAACATGTACGTGTTACCGCGCATTAATGACTTATTTGATAAGTTTCAAGGTGCTAGAGTGTTTCTGAATATCGATTTACTGTCCGGGTATCATCAGCTGAAGATTCGGGATCCAGATATTCGGAATACTGCTTTAAGGACTATCATTACGAGTTTCTTGTGATGTCATTTGGGCTGACCAGTTCCCCAACAACATTTATGAACCTAATGAATAGTGTATTCCAACCATATATTGACTCATTCATCATTGTGTTTATTAATGATATCTTGATATATTCTCGTAGTTGGGAGGATCACGGGCATCATTTGAGGATCGTGATCTAGACATTCAGTGAGGAGAAGTTATATGCAAAATTCTCAAAGTGTGAATTCTAGGTTGATTCAGTGGAGTTTTTGGGTCATGTGGTGTTTAGTTAAGGGATCAAGGTAGATCCAAAGAATATTGAAGCAGTCCATAATTGGCCTAGACTGTCTTCAACTATTGAGATTCGGAGCTTCCTCAGCTTGGCCAAATATTATCATCGTTTCGTAGAGGGTTTCTCATCCCTTTCCGCACCTATGACTAAATTGACCCAGAAGGATGCTCCTTTCATAGGATCTGAGGAGTGTGAGGCGAGCTTTCAAAAGCTCAAGACTACTTTTAGTATATGCCTAGTGTTGGTATTTCCTACAAGTTTGGGGTCTTATACTGTGTATTGTGATTCATCGCATATTAGGCTTGACACGGTGTTGATGCGAGACAGTAGGGTGATTGCCTATGCATTTTGACAAGTGAAGGCTCTTGAGATGAATTTTTTGGTCCATGACTAGGAATTAGCCGATATTGTTCCAGCAGTGATGATTTGGAGGCATTATCTGTACGGTGTCCCATGTGAGGTCTATACCGACCATCGGAGTCTCCAGCATATGTTCCAGTTAAATGCCTTGAGTAGAAAGGAAGAGAGTTTGGGCAGTCTGGACAACTACCGACAGTAGAAAGGCATGTAGGCTAGATGTTAGGCCTTGGCTAATCAGTTTGTTAGATTGGATGTTTTGGAGCTTAGCCGGGTTCTTTCTTGCGCGGTTTCTCGATCTTCCTTATATGAACGCGTAATAGAGCGTCAGTTTGAAAATACCTATGTGCTTTTCCTTAAGGAGATGATAAAATATGATGCTGTCAAGGATGTTTCTATTGGACATGACAAGCTGTTGCGGATGCAAGGCCGGTTATGTGTGCCCAAAATGGATCGATTGACTGAGTTGATTCTTGAAGAGGCTCATAGTTTTAGGTATTAAGATGTATCATGATTTGAGGCAACACTACTGGTGGAGGAGAATGAAGAAAGGTATAGTGTAGTATGTGGCTCGGTGCCTAAACTATCACCAGATGAAGTATGAGCATTAGAGGTCGGATGGTTTTCTTCAAAGACTTGAGATTCCCGAGTGGAAGTGGGAGGATGTTAACATGGACTTCGTTGTTGGGCTCCCACCAACTTTGAATAAACTTGAAGTAGTATGGGTTATTATAGATAGGTTGACCAAGTTGGGTCAGTTCATCCCGGTGGTGACCACCTATTCTCCGAGAAGCTAGATCATTTATATATCATTGAGATGGTTTATCTCTACGGTCTGCTGGTATCCATTATCTTCGATCGAGGCACAAAGTTCATATTTTGTTTTTGGAGATCTATGCAACGTGAGTTAGGCTCACATGTGAGGTTGAGTACAGCATTTCACCCCAGACAGACGAATAGTCCGAGCACACCATTCAAATTTTTGAGGATATACTTTGTGCGTGTGTTATGTATTTCGGGGGTTCCTAGGATCAATTTTTTTCGCTTGTAGAGTTCTCCTACAACAACAGCTACCAATTGGGTATCCAGATGGCTCGTTTTGAGGCCCTATGTGGGAGGAGGTGCCATTCTCCAGTTGGTTGGTTTGAGTCGGGAGAGCGTAGGTTATTGGGCATAGATTTGGTTCGAGATTCCTTGGATAAATTCAAGTTGATTTATGATCAGCTTCTTACATCCCAGTGTAGATAGAAAAGTTCTGCTAATCAAAGGGCTCACAGTGTAGGATTATGGTTAGAGAAAAGGTTTTGTTCATGTTTTCACTCATGAAGGGTGTGATGAGGTTCGGGAAGAAATGGCAAGTTGAACCCTAGGGACATCGGTCCTTTTGAGATCCTTGAGAGAGTTGGAGAGGTGGCCTGCGAGCTTGCATTTGCCACCTAGCCTATTGGCGGTTCACCCGGTATTCCATGTTTCTATGCTCCGGAAGTATTATGGTGATTCGTCCCATGTATTAGATTTAAACTCTATCCAATTTGACAAGTATTTGACTTATCTTGAGGAGTCGGTGGCTATCTTGGACATGATGGTCCGAAAGATGAGGTCAAAGAGTATTGCTTCAGTGAAGGTTCAATGGAGGGGTCACTCGGTCGAGGAGGCGACTTGGGAGACCGAGAATGATATGCAGAGTTGTTATCCTCACCTTTTCACCACTTCAAGTATGTATCAATGCATGTTCGAGGACGAAAGTTTATTTTAAGAATGGGAGAATGTAACAAGCCGCCGGTCATTTTATGTTTTTGCACCCCGTTTCTCCTTTTGATGCTCGCACATGTGAATTGGTTGTTTTCTGACTGCGGGTTTTGTTAGTTTCATTCCATGAATATTTCGGGTTGATTTTGGCCTTTTGATTCTTGGCATAGAATCCTAAATTGATTATGTTGAAAATAATTGTGTTTTCATGGCTCTTATAGCTTTGTATCGTGATTTTGGACCTAGACATATGATTAGAAGCGATTTCGGAGGTCTGTAGGTTGATTTGTGTTCTTTTTCCAAAAATTGGAATTTGATGTTTAGAAGTTTGCCTGTAGGTTGAATCTTGGCTATCAGGTGCGGAATTTGGTTTTGGGACTTGTTATAGCTCCATAATGCCATTTCGAAATTTTTCGTAAAACTGGGTATCTTCAGAGTTTATTTGTTATGAGTCGGACACTTAGTTACGATTCTAGAAAGTCTTCAACTTCACTTTGACATTTGTGCATTTTAGTGTCTGATTCGTAGTTCTAGATGTTATTTTTGTGTTTTAATCTTACGGGCAAGTTCATATGATGTTTTTAGACTTTTGTGGATGTTTGGTTTGGAGCCCCAGGGACTCGGATGAGTTTCTGACGTGATTCAAAATGTTTTGGACTGAAACTGAACTTGCCGGTCTGCTGGTGCTCTGATGACACAATTGCGAGCAGTAGCATCACAATTGTGAACATGGCAGGGGAGGGTCTGGTATCGCAAATGTGATTCCTTGTTCGCATTTGTGAAGTATGGGCCTCGTTAGGATAGTTTGCATTTGCAAAGTCTTTCTCGCATTTGAGAGGAGGACATACGTCTCTTTTGCGAGTCTGAGTCACAATTGCGACATTTCCTCAGAGTATCAATGGCCGCAATTGTGAGGCTCTCCTTGAAATTGCGAGGGTTCGCAATTACTAACCTAGTGCCGGAGATGCGACAACTACAACTGATCAAAAGGGCTAGGAGTCGAGCTTTTATCTCATTTTTCTCACAATTTAGAACCCTAGACTCGATAGGATGCGATTTGGAAATGGGATTTTCATCTACAAACGTTGGGTAAGTGATTCTAATCAATTTCCAACTCTATTTCATGATTGTGTCTTAGATTTAACGTCAAATTTTTGAGAATCAAAAAGGGAAAATTTTGAAATTTTGTCATGTATTTGAAACATGGAGAATTTAGTTTTTAGAGTCGATTTGGACTCGGAAATGAAAATGAAACACATATAAAGACTCATGGGGTTATGGGTAGTCGAAATATACCCTTGGACCGGGTTTTGATCGGGCGCGCCTAGGTTGATTTTTGTTGAATTTTTTGGAATTTTGTAAAGATCAAAGCCTTATCTATTGTAGTTGTTTTCCCTTGCGTTGTTTGATGATATTAAGTCATTCCTTGTTAGATTTGAGTCGTGTGGAGGCGAATTTTAGGGGAAAATCTATTTTCAAGGGTTAAGTTGGCCTATTTGAGGTAAGTATCTTGACTAATTTTGTGTGGGGGAACTACCTTTAGGATTTTGGTTGATTGTGCTATTTGTTCTATGTGAAAGCCGTGTACACAAGGTGACGAGTGGATACACGGGCTATATGTAGAATTTGAACGATCTAGGATATTTAAACTCTTTCTATGCCTTGAAATGAATTGTCATAATATGTTATATCTCTCATTGTAAATCTACTCCTACATGTGTTAATCTACCCCTCACTTGTTATTTTGCTCTTATATGCTCTAGTTGAAATTATTTTCTTCCTTATTGGTTTGTTGCCTCTTCAATTGTTAAATTATTTTTACTCGAATTTGTTATTTTGTTGAATATCTTCTTGTTGAGTTATTTGTGTTGAAGTTGTAAAAGTCGTTAGCACAATAAGGTGAAGCTGGTAATTGTTGAGATTCTTGTGAACATAGTGGTTGAGCCATGGGCTATTTGTTGTGGAAACATTGTTATTGTTGATTCTTTGGAAAGTTGTGGCATAAGGGCACTTGTGATGCGAGTTGTGATTATGTTGTGAAATTTATACGCCTGCGGTTGTATAAGGCTAGGGTTTGATACTTATGCGGTGAGATAAGGTGGGCTTGATACACGTTTTGCTAGTAGGGGAACAACTTCAAGCCACACAATGAGAAAAGGTGGGCTAAAACGCGCATAGCTATTTCGGGAAAATGGTTTCAAGTCTCACTCTGATACAGAACGAAAGACTATGATTAAAATTGGGAAATGTGAAAATGAGGTGGTACCTCGGATGTGATTTCTTGTTGTGCACTCAGAGTTAAAATGGTTTCTTAATCGAATAGTTCTCGTTGTTTTTTAATTTCCTTACTTGAAATTATTCATATTTATTTCCTTGTTGTTTTATCAGCTGTTTATTCTTTGTTGCTATTACATCTTAAACTTACATTGTCAGCTTACATTATTGAACTATTTACTTGTCATTTACTTCCTCGCTTTTAAAATTTAGATTGTGCTACTCTCTATAGTTCTCCTTTATCCTAGTAGGTATCTTGACCTGGCGTCGTCACTACTCTACCAAGGTTAAGCTTGATACTTACTGGGTACCGTTATGGTGCACGAATATTGTGATGACCCAAAGGGTCATCTTATAAATTAATACTCCATTCCATGCTCATTAGCCTTAAAAATGCAACGACTCCAAACCCTAACCGGTCGTGATGGCCTCTATCGTAGAACTAGGCTAGCCAACAATCCCATATTTACAGTTTCTTTCCAAAATCCCAACTCATTTTCAACATTTCATAAACGTAAAAAAATTATTGAATCTTTTAAGTAAAACAAATAGTTAAACAGTCTAAAACTATTCCCAAGACCCGGAGTCAACATGTCATGAGCATTAAGGAATATACCAAAAAGTCTACTATTATAATACAAAACCTCGGAATGAATAACTAGGTACAACATACGAAGGGAAAACAGAGATGATGCGGACGCTGAACAACTACCTCTATGTCTCGAACTCTGGCTCCACACGGAATAGATGGCTAACGCTCGGTATCAGCACCTGTATCTGCACACAGGGGTGTAGGGAGTAATGTGACTATGTCAACTCAATAGTAATGGAAATAAATCAAGTCTTAAGCAGTAAGAAACACATAAAATCAAATCATCAGTTCACAATATGCACATCCTTTCTTTCCAACAATATATAAACACACACACACACATACACACACACACACACACACACACACACACACACATATATATATATATATATATATATATATATATATATATATATATATATATGAAATCAACATGCCTTAAATCCAACTTCAATAAACTCCTTTGAAATATGTGTTTTCCAACAATTTCAGAAATAAAAATACCTGAAGAATTTAGTGTAAATCAAATAAGTTATAAGTAGCCCCTCGGGGCAAAACGTGAATCATAAATCACCCCTCGGGCAGAACATCACTAAGCATACCTCACAGTCAGTATCACACCCTCGGTAAACGTCGTTATCACTCATTCTTCCCAATCACTCATCACTCGGCACTCGGCACTCGCACTCAGTAGGTACCTGCGTTCACTGGGGGTGTGTACAGACTCCAGAGGGGCTCCTTCAACCCAAGCGCTAATATCAAGCCACCTCGTGACATATCATATCCTCACAATCAGTCCCTCGACCTCACTTAGTCAAATCTCTCAAAACCCCTCGGGCGTATGAGTAAAACGGGGTACTCGATCCAATACATCATTTTATATCTCAAAATAGTGTAAATAAGGCTGAGTTTCGAAATCAGTTAAACATAATATGACTGAGTGTAAATCATAAGTGAACACATAGAGGAAAATAGCATTAAAAGTAAAAGCTCCCAAGGAGTCTAAACAAGCGGCACGAGGCCCCAAATATGGCTTATAGCCCAAATATAACAATAATTTTATAACACCATTTAACATATGATTTAGAGTAAAATACGCAACCTAATAGTTGCCGCGGAGAGGACCAAGTCAAATAAAAAATCAGTGCACGCCACATACTCGTCATCCGACATGTGCGCCATTCTAAAAACAGTGAGATATATGAAGTCCGGGGTTTCATACCCTCAGGACAAGAATTATAGCCATTACTTACCTCTACCAGGCCACAAAACTAGTCTGCGATGCTCTTGCCCCTCGAATCGGCTCCCTATTGCTCTGAATCTAACCAAAACTAGATTAACATCATCAATATACGCTAAAGAAACAAAACCTAATCGAAATCTATCAATTTTAAGCACAACTCCCGAAATTGGCAAAACCCGTACCCCGGGACCACGTCTCGCAATTCGATAAAAATTGCGTCACAAGAATCCTTATCCCTTCCCGAGTCTACACATATAAAATGTATCAAAATCCTACCACAAACAACTCCCTAATTCCTTAATTACAAGTCTCAATTTTTTTCAAGACCTAAACCCCCAATTCATGCCACTAATCCACAAATTCCAAGCCTAATCCGTCACAAAATAACATAGAATATAGTTTATAATCAGGGAAACTTACCTCCACTAAAGACTCTCGGATTCCTTCCTCAATTTTCTCCCAAACTAGCTCAACCCGCATGAAAAAATGAAGGAAATGCCAAAATTTCGCAGAGGCACCTATTTATACTGTCTCCTCAGTTAATCCGCACCTGCGGACAATTCTTCGTACCTGCTGTCCCAGGTGCGCACCTACGCAATTCCATTAAAGTCCAATTCTCGCGCCTGCGGTGATTCACCCGCACCTGCGGCTTTGCAGGTGCGGCCCATACCTCGCACCTGTGAATTCCTCTAGTCTGAACTCTTTTCACACCTGCGCAAGGACCTTCGCACCTGCGGCCATCGCACTTGCGGCTCCCCATCAACAGGTGCGGCCTCACCAGTAAAATGACATTAGCAGCAACTTTGCTGCAATTTCCTAACTCCAAACCTCAATTAACCATCTGAAATCAATATCGAGCCCCTCGGGGCCCCAACCAAACATACCAACACATCCCATATTCTCATTCGAACTTAGTTGAGCCTCCGAAACACCAAAAACAACACAAAAACATCAAAATCACATCAAATTCAAGCCTATGAACTTTAAAACTTCTAAATTTCACCAACGATGTCGAAACCATCCAAAACACATCTGATTGGCCTAAAATTTGCGCACATATACAAATGACATTACAAACCTGCTCAAACTTCCAAAATTACATTCTGACCCCGATAGCCTATTTTCCCCTGCCAACCGAAAATCGCCAAAAACTAACTTCCGCCAATTGAAGCATAATTCTACACCGCACATCAAAACTTCATCCCGAACACACTCTTAAGTCCCAAATCACCTAACGAAGCTATCCAAGCAATAAAATCCACATACCGAGTTTTTTACCAATAAGTCAACTCTCGATTGACTTTTCCAACTATTAAGCCAATTTAAGAGACTAAGTGTTTCAATTCTCACCACAACCACTCTGAACCCGACCCAACACGACATAAATAGGCTAAGCAACATATGTTAAAGTAGAAACATGGGGAAATGGGGCTAATTTCATGAAACGACCGGCCGGGTCGTTACATCTCCCCCCTCTTAAATAAACGCTCGTCCTCGAACGGGTCTAGAAACATACGTGGAGTACCAAATAAGTGAGGATATCTGCTCCGCATCTCCCACCCGGTCTCCCAAGTAGAATCCTCCACCGGCTGTCCTCACCACTGAACCTTCACCTATATCCTTAGACCTCACCTTTTCTGACCTGACGACCCAAAATAGCCACTGGCTCTACCTCATATGCCATATCACCCTCGAGCTGAACCGTTCTGAACTCCAAAACATGAGACGAGTCGCCAACATACTTCTGGGGCATCGAAACATGGAACACCGATTGGATACTCGATAATATGGGAGGCAAGGCAAGTCTATAAGCCACCTCCCCAATCCTCTGAAGCACCTCAAATGGCCCAATGAACCGGGGACTCATCTTTCCCCTCTTCCCGAACGTCATAGCACCCTTCATGGGTGACACCTTCAGTAGCACCTTCTCCCCAACCATGAAAGACACATCTCGGACCTTCCGGTCCACATAAATCTTCTACCTAGACTGCGCCGTGCGAAGCCGCTCCTGAATGAACTTCACCTTACCCAACGCATCCTGAACCAAGTTTGGGCCCAATAGCCTAGCCTCGCCTGGCTCGAACTAACCAACCGGAGATCTGCACCTCCTACCATATGAAGCCTCATACAGAGCCATCTGGATACTCGACTGATTACTATATTTATATGCAAACTCTACGAGTGGCAGAAACTAGTCCCATGAACCCCAAAATCAATGACACAGGCACCCAACATATCCTCCAAAATTTGAATATTACGCTTCGACTACTCGTCGGTCTGAGGATGAAACACTGTGCTCAACTCGACCTGAGTACCTAACTCCCTCTGCACGGCCCTCCAAAAATTGAGATGTGAACTAAGTACCTCTGTCAGAAATGATAGAAATTGGACCCCCATGCAATCGAACAATCTCCCTGATGTAAATCTCAGCTTGCCGCTCTGGAGAATAAGTAGTACCAACAGGAATGAAGTGCGCGGACTTGGTCAGCCAATCAACAATAACCCATAGAGCATCAAACCTCCTCAAAGTTCGTGGAGGCCCAACTACGAAGTCCATGGTGCTTCACTCCCACTTCTACTCCGGAATATCTAATCTCTAAAGCAATCCACCCGGTCTATGGTGCTCATACTTGACCTGCTGACAGCTGAGACACGGAGCCATGAACTCAACAATATCCCTCTTCATCCGCCTCCACCAATAATGCTGTCTCAGATCCTGATACATCTTTGTGGCATCTGGATGGATGGAATACCGCGAACTATAGGCCTCAGCTAGAATCAAATCTCATAGTCTATCCACACTGGGCACAAAAATACGGACATGTATCCTCATGACCCCATCATCACTGATAACCACATCCCTGGAATCACCGTGATGGACCTTGTCGTGAAGAACGTGCAAGTGTGGATCATCATACTGGCGTGCTCTAATCTGATCATAAAGAGAATATCTGGAGGCTACACAAGCCAATACCCGCGGGGGCTCTGATAGATCCAATCTCACCAACTAAACCGCTAAATCCTGAACATCAAGTGCTAAAGGCCACTCTACTACTCGAAGGTAGACTAGACTCCCCAAACTCTCCGCTCTGCGACTTAGGGCATCGGCCACTACATTGGCCTTTCCCGGATGATATAAAATACTGAGGTCATAATCCCTGAGAAGCTCCAACGACCTCCTCTGACGCAAATTCATATCCTTCTGCTTAAGCAGATGCTGCAATCTACGATGATCAGTGAAAATCTCACAATGCACCCCATACAAATAATGATGCCAAATATTCAAGGTGTGGACAATAGCTTCTAGATAAAGATTGTGCACGGGATAATTCTTCTCATGCACCTTCAATTGTCTGGACGCGTAGGCAGTCACCCTACCATCCTGCATCAAAACCTCTCCAAGGCCAACTCTCGAGGCATCACAGTAAACTTTATAAGAACCTGAACACGTAGGTAAAACCAACAACGGAGCTGTAGTCAAAGATGACTTGAGCTTCTAAAAGCTCTCTTCACACTCCTCAGTCCACATGAACTGAGCATCTTTTTGGGTCAGTCTTGTCATAGGTGTTGCAATAGATGAAAATCCCTCTACAAAACGGCGATAGTACCGTACCAAACCAAGGAAGCTACGAATCTCGGTAGTAGATAACTATCTAGGCCAGCTCTGCACTTCCTCTATCTTCTTTGGGTCAACCTGAATACCCTCACTGGACACCACGTGCCCCAATAATGCTACTGAATCAAGCAAGAACTCACACTTCGAAATTTACGCATACAATCTCTTCTCCCTCAAGGTCTTAAAGCAGAACTCTCAAATGCTGCTCATGATCCTCCCGAGATTGGGAATACACCAAGATATCGTCAATAAACACGATGACAAAAGAGTCCAGATAAGGCCGGAATACACTGTTCATCAAGTGCATAAAGGTTGCTGGGGCATTGGTCAGCCTGAAAGACATAACCAGAAACTCATAATGAACATATCTAGTCCTGAAAGAAGTATTCGGAATGGCTGGCCCCCGAATCTTCAATTGATGATAGTCGAAACACAAGTCAATCTTAGTAAACACCCTGGCACCTTGCAACTGATCAAACAAGTCATCAATAAGAGGCAAGGGATACCGGTTCTTCGCCATAACCCTTTTTAGCTATTGATAATCAATACATATATGCATAGAACCATCCTTCTTCTTCAAAAACAACACTGGTGCAGCCCAAGTTGATACACTAGGCCGAATGAACCCCTTATCTAGGAGTTTCTGAAACTGCTCCTTTAATTTCTTTATCTCTACTGGTTCCCTACGATAAGGTGGAATAGAAGTAGGTTGAGTTCCTAGGACCGGGTCAATACCTGTCACGCCCCAAAATCGAGGGACGCAACAGGCACTCAACCGGGTGACCCCAGTCAAGCGAACCTAATTTCCTTTCCTATCCCACTCATTAACCCGTGATTTCAATATACATCATTCAGGTAAAATAGGCATTTCTAACTTAAGCATAAGTTTCCAACTTGAATTCACTTCTACCTTTTATCATTTCTAACACATGATATCAAATACTTACAAAATACATAGAATGTTATCAACGTGGACCACGGTTCCAAACCATACGCTTACTACCCAAAATACATATGTACTTTCCCCACATTGGGTCTACGGAGCCTCTACAAGTACAAACAATTTATATACTACTTGCCGGCAACAAGGCCCCAGCTATACCTTATACTACACCATAAACTCAAATTAAGGTGACACGAGCCACACGTGGCCCCGGGAGGAAGTGGGGTTCACCAGAACAGTTGACGGAAAGGAGAGGAGGCACTACTGACGGAGGGCTGAATTACCTACTGTAGAACCACCTACATTTATATAAGAAAATGTAGCGCCCCCGAAAAAAGGGACGTTGGTACTGTGGAATAGTACTAGTATGTATGAGTAAACTTCATCGCAAGTACAATCAAACAATACACAAGTAAGAAACAGTAATAAAACCAATCAATCAATGCATGTGGAAAAGAACAACCAAATCATCAAGTTTCACAATCTCTCTTTTTCCCCTTTTCAACATTTCCATATTCAAGAGTTTACCCAATTTTTCATTTCGATGGTGATAACGATCACATTCCGTCCTTATTACCTCGGCCACCCTTATTACCTCGGCCACCCTTGTTACCTCGGCTACCCTTATTACCTCGGACACCCATATTGCCTCACACCTTATCAAGCTTATTGTTTTATGTTGCGGCATGCAACCTGATCCCACCTGACAATCATATTTCATAACAGCAGCCATAAACAATTATATCACAAGAATCATCACTTCAGTGAATACAAGTTCATATTAACAATTTATGTATTTGGGACCAAGGCACCATAACTCTCATCAAGTAGTAATTTCATGATCACGGTGTTGCCACAATCGTCCAAGTCAGTTACATTGTTTCACAATACTCTTTTTCATTACTTTCGACGCATGATTTTAAACTATTTTACACATTCCCACATTTGAGCACAGTATCAATATTTCGTTCATTACACATCAAACATTTTTCACAACTTCATACAGCACAATAGCATGACAATCAACCAGGAAAATCAGTGAATAGAATCTCACGCCTCAACACGTTTGAACAATCAATTCAGGTATTTCCAAACAAGGCACACATACCAAATACTCGGACCCAACAAGAGGATTCTACGAAGGTTAAAGTTATCCATACACACCTCAAATCGGGATATTTCCTTAATTTCTATCTCAAATCACTGGGCATCCTATCACCTTCAACCTAATTCATAAGGCGGCACATTTAAACTTAGAATTAGGAATCATGAACATGTCTCGAACTCATTTGGGCTTTCTATCAAACACTAAGTGTTCTTTTTTCATTAGATAACTCTTCTTTATTGAAAGAGTACCCCAACCTATTTTCATTAACTAGATTACGGCAGATTGAGTGCATGCATGCAAGGTTCTCATCCCCGTCTTCATGAAGTGTCCTACCCATGATTCATTTTAACAAGATATGGAAATTTAGGGTTAATGGGGTGGAAGCATACCTCTTAGAATGAAGAAATTTGTGTTCTACTTGATTTTTCCATGTTTGAGTGATGAAGGAAGACAAATTTGATGAAGTTGGGACTTTCTCTCTCTAGAACCCACTCTTTCCTCTCTCTTATATCCCAAAAAATGGTTAAAAATGAAGGGGAGGAGTGTTTTTAATGGATTGGGGTCGGGTTTTAAAATTAGAAAAATAGAAGCCCGACACAAGAATGCGGTCAGGAATGCGATCGCATTCCTGACATGCGGTCCGCATAATCGACTGCACAATGGCCCTCAAGATGGGCCAAAATTTGAAACACACTGCCCAGGTATGCGACCATTGTGCGGTCCGCATACACGTTATGCGATTGCATACTGGACCGCATAGTTGACTTCAAATGGGGCAGTACTCGGCCTAGGTATGCGACTATTATGCGGTCCGCATACACAATGTGCGATCGTATAGTGCGTCGCATAACATCTACTTTCTGGAAAAATTATATTCTTTAAGTCTCGGGGTACTTTTTACTCAGTTCGGGTCTGTTTCAAAGATTCCAAAAAATAAAAACAACTCGGGGACTGATTCGGGAATTATTGTTAAGTGAGAAAATGTTACGGGCCTTTACAATACCAAAATTAATGTCCCTGTCAGGTGGCATGCCTGGCATGTCTGCAGGAAACACGTCTGGAAAGTCACGGACCACAGGAACCGAATCAATAGTGGGAGTCTCACCGCTGATATCCCTCACAAAAACCAGATACGATAAACACCCGCTCTCAACCATGCGCTGAGCCTTCAGGTAGGAAATCACCCTGTTAGTCATATACTCAGAAGAACCTCTCCACTCAACCCTTGGACATCATGGCATAGATAAGGTCACGGTCTTAGCGTGATAGTGAAGAACAACATGACACGGAGATAACCAATCCATGCCCAATATCACATCAAACTCGACCATACTGAATAATAACAGGTCCACTCGGGTCTCCAGACCCCAAAACGATATCACACATGACCAATAAACAAGGTCCACAATAATAGTATCTCCCACCGGAGTCGACACATGAACAGACGTAACTAAAGACTCACAGAGCATATGCAGAAAATGGGCAAAATATGATAAAACATATTAATATGTAGAAGCAGGGTCAAATAAAGGCAAGGCATCTCGGCAACAGACTGAGACATTACCTACAACCACTGCATCGGAGACCATAGCATCTGACCTGGCTGGAAAGGCATACATACGGGCCTGACCTCCACCTGCTCGACCTCCCCATCTAGAGCGGCCTCTAGCTGACTGACTACAACCCCTGATTGTCTGGGTGGGTGGTGAAGTAACTGGAGCTGAAGTCGAGGGCTGGCCCCTCTGTCGAGAATAACCACCAGGACGACATGGACACTACCTCCACATGAGCCCAAATTTGCCGCACTCAAAGCAACTCCCTGGAGCTAGAGACAAGGATTGATAGAAACCCCTGGCACCAGAATGGCCACTAGAAGAATCATGCGTACAGGAACACTGAACTGGTGGTGCTCCAACTTCACCCTGAGCTGGGAAGGAACTGAATGAAGAATGTCCTAGCTGGGAACCGCGGGGACCATGCCCCGAAGATGCACCAGTATAGATTGGGCGGACTGACTGAGGAGGCTCGAATGAGCGGCCTCTACCATACTAAAGATGCCCCCAGAAGGAGTACCACTACAACCACCCAATCTGTGAGGCCTCTTGGCCTCCCTCTCCTCCCGCTCCTGGCGGCGAACCGACTCAATATCTTGAGCAATATCAACAACTTGCTCGAATGTAGCATCTGATACCCTCTCCCAAGTCATGGAAAAGGCGGAGATAATAAGAGAGGCCATCCACGAAGCTCCTAATCCTCTCCCTATCAGTAGGAACCAACTCAAAGGCATGACAAGCCAACTCCTAAAATCACATCTCATACTGCGTCACTGATAGCTCCCCCTAACGCAACTGCTTAAAATGCCAGCACTACTCCTCCTTGTGAGACTGGCATACGTACTTCTCCAAGAAGATAGTGGAGAACTGCTGCCAGGTGAGGGGTGCTGAACGAACAGGCCTACGCCTCTCAAAAGACTCTCACCAAGTGAAAGCAGCACCAGAAAACTGAATAGTAGCAAATGAGACCCCACTGGTCTCCAAAATCCCAGCAGTATGAAACATCTTCTGACACTTATCCAGAAAACCCTGGGCATCCTCTCCGTCAGCACCACTGAATGTCGGAGGCTGAAGTCTACTAAATCTCTCTAGTCTACACTGCTCGTCCTCTGGCATAGCCGAAACCACGAATTCCCGAAATGGAGCAACCGACTGGGCTGGAACTACCCCCGGTGTTTGATTGCCCTAAGTAACCTGCTCAAGTGTCCGGGCAACTGGAGTCTGATTGCCTCCCACAGCCCAAGAAGTAGTGGCAACTGCCTGATCAAGGGTGGTATACACGGTCAAGATCTGAGCCAAGGTCTCCTGAAGACCCGAAATAACAATAGGCACTGCCGGTGCCTGAGCCTGTCCCGCTGGAGCATGTGCGGTAGGAACCTGATCCTGAATAGTATGGGGATCAACTGGTATTGCTCAGGTTGCTGCACGGGCTGCCCCTACCTCTACCACGGCCTCGACCACGGCCTCGACCCCTCACTGGTCTAGCTGGTGGATGATCCCCTTGATCGGTAGCACGAGTCCTCTCCATCTGTAAGAGAATGAAACAACAGAGGTTTAGATTTCCAGAATCAACAAAATGGCACGACAAAAATCAAGAAAAATGAGATTGTCCCTAAGGGTTCCGCAGCCTCTCGAATATAAGTACAAACGTCTCCGTACCAATCCACAAGACTCTACTAAACCTACTCATGACCATCGAGTCCTATGTAACCTAGCCTCTAATACCAACTTGTCACGACCCCAAATCCCAACCGGCCGTGATGACGCCTATCGTGGAACTAGGCTGGCCAACAATCCCATATTTATAGTTTCTTTCCAAAATCCTAACTTATTTTCAACATTTCATAAACGTAAATAAATTTCTGAATCTATTAAGCAAAACAAACAGTTAAATAGACTAAAACTATTCCCAAGACCCGGAGTCAACATGTCATGAGCATCTAAGGAATATACCAAAAGGTTTACTATTATAATACAAAACCTTTGGACGAATAACTAGGTACAACATAAGAAGGGAAAACAGAGATGATGTGGATGCTGAACAACTACCTCTATGTCCCGAACTCCGGCTCCGCACAGAATAGATGGCTAACGCTTGGTATCAGCATTTGTATCTGTACACAGTGGTGCATGGAGTAATGTGAGTACGCCAACTCAATAGTAATGGAAATAAATCAAGTCTTATGTAGTAAGAAAAACATAAAATCAAATCATCAGTTAACAATATGCACATCCTTTCTTTCCAACAGTATATACATGTATGTATATATATATATATATATATATATATATATATATATATATATATATATATATATATATATATATATATATGAAATCAACATGCCTTAAAAGCCAACTTCAGAAGTAAAAATACCTGAAGAATTTAGTGTAAAATGAAATAAGTCATAAGTAGACCCTCAGGCCAAATCATGAATCATAAATCGCCCCTCGGGCAGAACATCACTCAGCATACCTCACAGTCACTCAGTATCAGCCCCTCGGGCAACCTCACTATCACTCATGCCTCCCAATCACTCATCACTCGATACTCGCACTCAGTAGGTACCTGCGCCTCACTGGGGTGTGTACAGACTTCGGAGGGGCTCCTTCATCTCAAGCGCTAATATCAAGCCACCTTGTGGCATATCATATCATCACAATCAGGCCCTCAGCCTCACTCAGTTAAAAACTCTCAAAATCCCCTCAGGCGTATCAGTAAAACGCGGTACTCAACCCAAAACATCATTTTATATCTCAAAATAGTGTAAATAAGAATGAGTTTCGAAATTAGTTAAACATAACATGACTGAGTGTATATCATAAGTCAACACAGTGAGGAAAATAGCAGTAAAAAGAAAAGCACCCAAGGGGTCTAAACACGTCGGCATGAGGCCCCAAACATGGCTTATAGCCCAAATATAGCAATAATTTAGAACACCATTTAACATATGATTTAGAGTAAAACACGCAACCCAATAGTTGCCACGTAGAGGACCAAGTCCAATCCAAAAATCAGTGCATGCCACATACTTGTCATCCGACATGTGCGCCATTCTAAAAACAGTGAGACATACGAAGTCTGGGGTTTCATACCCTCAGGACAAGATTTATAGCCATTACTTACCTCTACTGTACAACAATACTAATTCGCGATGCTCTTGCCCCTCGAATCGGCTCCTGATTGCTCCAAATCTAACCAACCCCATATTAATATCAACAATATACGCTAAAGGAACAAAACCCAATCGAAAGCTATCATTTTAAGCACAATTCCCAAAATTGGCCAAACCCGAGCCCCAGGCCCACGTCTCGGAATTCGATAAAAATCACATCACAAAAATCCTTATCCCTTCCCGAGTCTACACATATAAAATGTATTAAAATCCAAAAACAAACAACTCTTTAGTTCCTTAATTACAAGTCTCAATTTTTCTCAAGCCCTAAACCCCCAATTCATGCCATTAATTCACAAATTCCAAGCCTAATCCATCACAAAATAACATAGAATCGAGTTTATAATCTGGGAAACTTACCTCAACTCTGAAGACTCTCGGATTCCTCCTTCAATTTTCCCCCAAACTAGCTCAACCCGCATGAAAAAATGAAAGAAATGCCAAAATTTTGCGGAGGCACCTATTTATACTCTCTGCCCAGCTAATCTGCACCTGTGAACAATTCTTCGCATCTGCGCAATTCCATTAAAAGTCGAATTCTCGCACATGCATTGATTCACCCGCACCTGCGGCTTCGCAGGTGCGGCCCAAGCCTCGCACCTGCGACTTTCTCCAGTTTGACCTTATTTCGCACCTGCGCAATGACCCTCACACCTGCGGCCATCGCACCTGCGGCTCCCCATCCGCAAGTGCGACCACACCAATAAAATGACACCAGCAACAACTTTGCTACAATTTCCTAAGTCCAAACCTCTATTAACCATCCGAAATCAATCCCGAGCCCCTTGAGGCCCCAACCAAACATACCAATACATCCATAACCTCATTCAAACTTAGTCAAGCCTCCGAAACACAAAAAACAACGCAAAAACATCAAAATCACATCAAATTCAAGCTTATGAACTTTGAAACTTCTAAATTTCACCAAGGATGCCAAAACTATCCAAAACACATCCGATTGACCTGAAAATTGGCGCACATATCCAAAATGACATTAGGAACCTACTCCAACATCCGTAATTCCATTATGATTCCGAAAACCTATTTTCCCATGCCGATCGAAAATCGCCAAAAACTAACTTCCGCCAATGCAAGCCTAATTCTACACCGTACATCAAAAATTCATTTCGAACACACTCCTATGTCCCAAATCACTTAAGGAAGCTATCCGAGCCATAAAATACACATTATGAGGTCGTTTACAATACGTGAACTCCCGGTTGACTTTTCAAACTATTAATCCAATTTAAGAGACTAAGTGTTTCGGTTCTCACCACAACTACTCGGAACCCGAACCAACCGACCCAAAACGACATAAAAAGGCTAAGCAATATATGATAATGCAGAAACAGGGGGAAACATGGCTAATTTCACGAAATGACCCGCCGGGTCGTTACAGAAAAAGATTAATTTAATTTACCTCGATTTGCATGGACAGTTCAGGCGTAAAACCGGAAAGCTTTTATGTGAAAATATGAGAAATAATAATTTTTGGAATTAAAAAACTTGTTTTAGTTGACTTGGTTCAACATTTTGAGTGAATGGACCCAAATCCGTATTTCGACGATCCCGAGAGGTCTGTAGTAAAATATGGGACTTAAATGTATGCCCGAAATTGATTTTCGAGGTCCCTAGCTTTAGAAATCAATTTTTGAAGAAAATTATTGTGCTGGATTTTTAAGGAAATGAAGTAATTTTTGAACTCATTGGTATCGGGCCCGTATTTTGGTTATGAGGCCCGGTATAGGTTTGTTATGATATTTAAGTCCTATATGTGAAATTTCGTAAGAACCAGAGGTGATTTGGACGTCCAGTTGAGAAATAATTAATGTTAAGTGTTATTGAGAAAAATGATAAATTTTGAGGTTATATTCACACGAGCAAGTATGTATGATATTTTTAGATTTGCGTGCATGTTTGGTTTAGAGCCTCGAGGGATCGGGTGAGTTTCGAATAGGCTACGCGATGTTTAAACTTATAATTCTTTGTTGTTTTTGTTGTTCTGGTGCACAATCAATTTGTTCTTCGCGTTCACGTTCGCGTTACTCCACTCGCGAATGCGTAAAGTAGAATATGCACTGGGGACATTTTGTACTATGCGAACGCGCCCACCTGGTCACGAACGCGGAGGCCACTGTGCCTAATACTACGCCAACACGTTCTCTCACGCGAACGCAAAGTTGAACGGGTCTAACCCATCGTGAACATGGCAGGTCCATCGCTAACGCGATGAATGTCTACCCAGTCATATAAAACAATTTTTAAAAATCGGGAATAACCTATTTTCTTCATATTTTTGAACTTCAAAGACCTAGATGAGATTTTCTTCACACGAATTCATCCCCAAAGTGTTGGTTAATAATTCTAAAGTCTTCTTTTTCGATTACCCAATGGTTTTCATCACTTTTCAATAAAAAATCAAAAAAATTCATGGTAGAAATTGGGGGTTTGGGTAGAATAGGAAATTTTATAAAAATGGAATTTTGACCTTGAATTGGGGTATGATTTCAAAACTAATTGCATATTCGGGATCGGGGGTGAATGGGTAAACGGAATTTTATCCGAGCCCCGAGTTTTGACCAAGTGTGCCCGGGGTTGGGTTTTAACGTTTTTGAGAAATTTTAAAAAAATAATGATTGTTCAGTAAATTTAGTTCATTTAGCATAAATTAATGATATTAAACTAATTATGATTAGATCCGAGCGGGTTAAATGCAAATTTGAAGGAAAAGCTGTAATTGAGCAGTGAGTGGACTGCGAATTTGAGGTAAGTGCTTGGTTTAACCTTGACTCAAGGGAATAGGAATCCCACATAAATGCTATGTGAATTTTCATGTGTGTGGTGTATGGGTGAGGGGACGAGTATCTATGCCTTACTAGATTATTGTTGAACATGGTCCCTTCCTCATTTCCAATTTAATTGATCCCTGGCTTAATTGTTTCATGATCATTGATGTTTACATGCCTATTTGGTTTTGTTAACTTGTTGTTAAGTATTGTTTCAATAATTTTTGAAGTGTTGGTTGTTCCTTTGGCTTTATTGTGATACATAAAAGGGTAAGCTAGTTGACATTCTTTTAAATATATATGTTCCGGTTGGTTTATTTGTGAAATGATAAATGATGAAGTTATGAGTAGTACATTTTACTGTTCACAATTGTTGAGACAAAACTATTGTGAAAGGCTTTGACCTGAATTGTGAAATCTTTTATAAATAAATTGATGTGATTGTCTGGTGGGAGCGGGCTGCACGCCGCAACAAGGAGTGATAAGGGTGGGCAGGTGGGATCGGGTTACACGCCGCAACAGAAGAAATAAGGGTGACATATATATATATATATATATATATATATAT
>ML310290.1:0-21406 GCA_005239505.1 Nicotiana paniculata
CGGTTTTAACCGGTCTGGGCCGGTCCGGTTACGGGTCAACCCGGCCCGTTTGCCACCCTTAGCCGAGGGTCTTCCAGAAACAGCCTCTCTACCTTCTAGGGTAGGGGTAAGGTCTGCGTACACTCTACCCTCCTAAAATCCCACTAGTGGGACTAATACTGGGTTATTATTGTTGTAGTTGGTCGCAAAAACAACAAAGATGGTCTCTTATGTTTTGGGGGTAGGTTTAATATAGTTCCTTAAATAGACTCTTGAATAATTTTGGTTGTTTGGGTTTGTTAAAAAAATAAGATATTTAGATTCTCCCTCAAATAGTTAATAAACTCGAACTATGAAAAAATATATTTAACTATTCTATACTAAGGTAAGAGCGAAAAGGGAAAACAATATACTTGATTGTATACGGTTAAAATCGACCATACTCAATTTTACGGGCTTGGGAGGGTGCCTCGAGAATAAGACAATATCAAAGTAAGTTTGGGCTCGAAGAGCACGAAGATTAAGGGATCGAGTTAAATCGACGCCTAAGTAACTGAATCACGAGATATCCGCAATCGACCACCAATCTCGGCGAGAATCTCGGAACTGGCAGAACCATTAACGGTTATTGATATCAATCATGTATTTTACTTCCGAAATTAGAGTTATACCTTATTTAGGATTCCTCTAATATATAAAGAGGAACCCTGTTCATTTGTAAGGGATCATTATCTCACACGAATTATCACTTACGCAACTACTGAGAAATACAAAGTACTCTGCTCTTTAACCCGCTTTTAACTCTTTACTGTTCATATTGTTCGTGTTGTTCATACTGTTCTTATTATTCTTGTGGCACTTAACGATCAATCTCAACACTATTCCAAGCCGAGGTCGATAATTCACGAACGACACTGGTTTGATCTATTATAATCATTTAATTCCTTTATTTATTTAGTTATTTATCAATTGGCATTGAATTAGATCACGTATCTTTATAACCACATTACAAGTTTAATTGTTACTCGTATCTCGAGGTAAACAGTTTGGCGCCCACCGTGGGGTTAAGGATAATAGTCATTAATCAGTGCTAATTTTGACATAACACACTATTTTACGTTTGTTTCTTGTCAAGAGTTCTGTTTTCAGGATAAATCATGTCAAACTCACAAAACACAACTACACATGGTGACAACGGTCTCGAAATCCATGGAGAGAACGAGAATATTATTGCTCCAGGAATCGAGGTGCCACAAGCTGACCTCGGAGGAGCGCCACCCGTCAACCCGGTCGATGTCAGTTCGCATGTTGCTTTGAATGCGGATTTAGGCGGGGACCCCGATGGAAGCGTACGCAGAGAAGGTCGAACTGACGGTCGAGGTACTCCGGGCGGAGGAGATGAAGGTGTCAGTCTCCAAGTTATATTTGAAATGCTGCAAGCCCAACAGAACGCCATTGCTCAGTTGCAAAATCAGCACGTGGCACCGAATAGAGTCGAACAAGAGGCTACTCGCCATACCGAGCCAGTGCCTGAAAGGTCAGGTGACAATACTTCGACAACGGACCCTGCTATAATGAGAATTCTCGAGGAGCTTACTAAGAGAATAGAATCAGGAGAGAAGAAATTCGAGGCCAGCGACAAGAAGGTGGAAACCTATAACTCTCGAATTGATAAGATACCGGGGGCACCACCGATCTTAAAAGGAATGAACTCTAAAAATTTTGTGCAAAAACCATTCCCCCCAAGTGCGGCTCTGAAGCCCATCCCAAAGAAGTCAGGATGCCCGATATACCTAAATACAATAGGATCTCGGACCCCAATGAGCACGTTACCTCTTATACGTGTGCCATAAAAGGAAATGATTTGGAAGACGGTGAAATCGATTCAGTATTGCTAAAGAAGTTCGGAGAAACCCCGTCGAAGGGAGCTATGATTTGGTATCACAACTTGCCGCCGAATTCTATCGATTCGTTCGCCATGTTAGCAGATTCATTTGTAAAAGCACACGCTGGTGCAATAAAGGTTCCAACGAGAAAATCAAATCTCCTCAAAGTGAAGCGAAGGGATAACGAGATGCTAAGAGAGTTCGTATCTCGATTCCAAATGGAAATTACCACCAGTTACCGACAATTGGGCTGTTCAAGCTTTCACCCAGGGATTAAACATGCGGAGTTCGATTGCATCACGCCAATTGAAGCAGAATTTAATAGAGTACCCGGATGTGACTTGGGAAGATGTTCACAACCGATATCAGTCAAAGATTAGAGTCGAGGACGACCAACTGGGAGCCCCTTCAGGTTCAGTGCATCTTAACCAGGTCGAAGGTAAAAATCAAAGAGATGTTGACATAGAATCGAGGCTGAATAAAGGTCGGTATCAGCCATATGTTTCAGATAGAAGGAATAACCATCCGGGACGCAATCCCGCTCGGAATGATCGAAGGGATGACTGAGGGTAGAACTCTCAGGGACTCATGAGCAAAACTGGTTTCGACAAATATGTTGATCCCACAGAAGCACCCCGATTATTGGAGTACAATTTTAGTGTTGATGCATCGGGGATTGTATCGGCCATCGGAAGGATCAAACAAACTCGAGACTATGTGCCACATGATCGTCGGCGGGGTCGACATCCCACAAGGCCCTATATTCAAACGCACCAAAGTATCGATCATAAGAGAGAAACAAACTCAGGACTATGTGCCCGAAGGCACTCTAACGTTCAACGACGAAGAAAGGAAGGCCTCTCTCAGGCGCACAACGAAGCCCTGGTAATTTATATTTTGCTAAATAAAATTCAAGTTAAACGTGTTCTCGTGGATCCAGGTAGTTCGGCGAACATAATCAGATCGAGGGTCGTAGGGCAGCTCGGCCTGTTAGACCAGATTGTACCGGTATCTCGAGTCCTAAACGGCTTCAACATGGTTAGTGAAACAACGAAAGGGGAGATAATCCTACCAGTGAACATGGTTGGGACCATCCAAGAGACAAAATTTCATGTCATCGAAGGCGACATGAGATACAATGCACTGCTCGGAAGGCCATGGATCCAAAACATGAGGGCAGTACCGTTGACCCTTCACCAAATGATGAAGTTCCCAACAGTGGATGGTGTGAAAACAGTTTATGGGGAACAACACGCTGCAAAGGAAATGTTTGCGGTCAACGAGGTGACGTCGATACCATCTCCTTCAACCTCAGAAAAGTTGAGCACCAAAGATAAGCAAGCGGCCAAATAGAAATCACCTTCCCCAACCTCGATTGAATCAGATAAACGAGTAACCGGAGAGGAAGAAGAGGATTTTCTCACTCCTCGAACTTTCGTCGTTCCCGAAGAATTGGATGCAACCAAATCAACGGTCGAGGAGCTGGAATAGGTGATACTGATCGAGTATCTACCGAACGAAAGGTATACCTGGGAACATGGTTAACCCCCGAGCTCAGGAAAAAACTCATTCAATTTATTATTAATAACATGGATTGCTTTGAATGGTCCCATATAGACACGGCATGAATACCACCCCAGATAACAACTCATCGGTTGAGTTTGGATCCCAAGTTCAGACCGATAAAGAAAAAGAGAAGGTCTCAGTCCGAGGTGAAGCATACCTCCATAAAGGAAGAGGTAACCAAACTTCTTAAAATAGGGTCCATTTGGGAAGTAAAATATCCAGAGTGGTTAGCCAACGTAGTCGTAGTCCCCAAAAAGGGGAACAAACTTAGAATGTGTGTAGATTATAAGGACCTGAATAAAGCATGTCCAAAAGACTCTTTTCCTTTTGCCTAACATCGATCAAATGATTGATGCCACGACCGGCCACGAGATACTTACTTTTCTCGACGCCTATTCTGGGTACAACCAAATCCAGATGGACCCAGTAGACCAGGAAAAAACTTCTTTTATCGCTAAGTATGGAACTTACTGCTATAATGTAATGCCCTTCGGGCTAAAAAATGCGGGAACAACATATCAACGCCTAGTTAACAAGATGTTCGAAGAACAAATAGGGAAATCAATGGAAGTTTACATTGACGATATGTTAGTTAAGTCCCTGCGCGCAGAGGACCATTTGACTCATTTGCAGGAGACATTCGAAATCTTGAGGAAATACAACATGAAGCTTAACCCCGAAAAGTGTGCTTTCGGGGTTGGCTCGGGCAAATTCCTCGGCTTCATGGTGTCAAATCAGGGAATCGAGATCAATCTCGATAATATTAAGGCCATCGAGGACATCACCATCGTGGACAACGTGAAAGCCGTTCAGAGGCTAACCGGATGGATAACTACCTTAGGCCAGTTCATTTCGAGTTTATCATATCGGAGCCACATGTTTTTTTCCTTGCTAAAAAAGAAAAATGATTTTACATGGACCCCGGAATATCAGCAATCATTGGAGGAATTGAAACGATACCAATCAAGCCCACCTTTGCTCCACACCCCAAAAGTATATGAGAAGTTATACCTATATTTGGGAGTGTCCGAGATAGCTGTAAGTGGCATATTAGTTCGAGAAGAACAAGGTACGCAGTTTCCAGTTTACTACGTAAGTCAAACTTTAGGGGATGCCGAAACTAGGTATCCACACTTAGAAAAATTGGCATTTGCATTAATAAGCGCATCTAGAAAATTAAAGCCATATTTATAGTGTCACCCCATATGGGTAATCACCACCTATACCCTGTGAAATGTTTTGCACAAGCCCGAGCTATCGGGCCGATTGGCCAAATGGTCCGTTGAACTTGGCGGGTATGATATTGAATATCAACCCCGAACATCTATCAAGTCTCAAATTTTGGCAGACTTCGTGGCCGATTTTTTGCCAACCCTCGTATCCAAAGTGGAAAAGGAACTTCTATTTAAATCGGGTATATCATCGGGGTATGGACCCTCTTCACGGATGGAGCTTCGAATGTGAAAGGGTCCGGGATCGACATTATTTTAAAATCGCCTACGGGCAATGCTATTAGACAATCAATTAAAACTGCCAAATTTACTAACAATGAGGCCGAGTATAAGGCTATGATTGCAGGTCTCGAACTAGCTAAGAGCTTGGGAGCCGAAGTCATCGAAGCTTAATATGACTCCCTAATGGTAGTTAACCTGGTAAACGGAACCTTCGAAGTTGAGAGGACATGATGCAAAGGTACTTAGACAAATTGCAGGTCACCTTGCACCGCTTCAAAGAGTGGACTCTACAGCATGTACCTCGAGAACAAAATACTGAGGCCGATGCACTTGCCAACTTAGGGTCATCGGTCGACGAAGACGAGATCAACTCGGGGACAGTCATCTAACTCTCGAGATCTGTAATCGAGGAAGGACATGCGGAAATTCACTCTACAAGCTTAACATGGGATTGGAGAAACAAGTACATCGAATACTTGAAGAACGGGAAGTTACCATCGGATCCCAAAGAATCGAGGACCTTACGAACTAAAGCCATTCGATTCACATTAGACGAAGACGGAACGTTATACATGAGGACGTTCGATGGTCCATTAGCAGTATGGTTGGGACCGGGAGATACTGGCTATGTTTTGTGAGGAATCCACGAAGGCACTTGTGGAAACCATTCTGGCACCGAGTCACTAGTTCTAAAGGTCATCATAGTAGGACACTATTGGGATATCATGGAAAAAGACTCTAAGGAGTTCGTTTGAAGATGCGACAAATGTCAAAGGTTTGCACCAATGATTCACCAGCCCGGTGAATAGCTTCATTTGGTCGTATCCCCATGGCCATTCATGAAATGGGGAATGGACATCGTCGGTCCTATGCCATCGGCCCCAGGTAAAGCTAAATTCATATTATTTATGACTGACTATTTCTCTAAATGGGTTGAAGCACAAGCCTTCAAAAAGGTTAGAGAAAAAGAAGTGATCGACTTCATATGGGATCACATCGCATGTCGATTCGGGATACCCGCAGAAATAGTATGCGATAATGGAAAGCAGTTCGACGGTAGCAAAGTAACAAAATACCTCGAAGACCATAAAATAAATAGGATACTATCGACGCCATATCACCCTAGTGGAAACGGACATGCTGAATCAACGAATAAGACTATCATCCAAAACTTGAAGAAAAAGCTAAACGAAGCCAAAGGGAAGTGGAGAGAAAAACTACCTGAGGTTCTATGGGCCTGTCGGATGACATCAAAGTCCAGTACCGGAGCAACTCCGTTTTCCTTATTAGATGGCTCCGAGGCCTTAATACCGGTCGAATTCAGGGAGCCCAGCGCCAAGTTTCGACATGCAACAGAGGAATCGAACCACGAGGCCATGAATACCAGTATCGAATTGCTGGATGAAAGACGAGAAGCAACACTCGTCCGAATGGCCGCACAAAAGCAACGAATCGAGAGATATTACAACAGAAGAACCAATCTTCGACACTTCAAAGTCGGGGACTTAGTCTTAATAAAAGTCACCATCAATACTTGAGACCCTAATGAAGGGAAACACGGTCCTAACTGGGACAAAACCTATCAAATCCTCGACATAGTCGGGAAAGGATCTTACAGGCTCGGAACAATGAACGATGAGCCATTGTCGAATAACTGGAACATATCACTCCTCAAGAGGTACTATTGCTAAGATATGGTTTTATCCTTTTTCATTTACTTAAATATTCAAACTAACCTATTGCAGGTATCCGATCTAAGAAATCGGTACCTCAGGTTTTAAAGTACGCGTTGCACTCTTTTCCCTTACACCGATTTTTATCCCAAATGGGGTTTCAGGCGAGGTTTTTAACGAGGCATCAACTATGTGCTACCTGAGGATAATTCAACAGTATACAAGGCTTCTTTGCAATAAACCTCGAATACTGGGGGCATCACTTTCGTATGTTATGTATCAATGGGTCTCGATAGGAAGAATTTTGTAATGGGACAAACGGTCAAATGAACCGTGTCCATATAGATTATCCGAGTCCCGACAACAAAATAATGTACGCATGTATGAATAATACAAAGAAGCACTCTCTTTTCTCGAACATCTCATGTTTGAAGTAGAATTTCTATTATACGAAGTCATGCACTTACTATTTTGATCTATTGAACAAAATTAACACTTGTGAAAAATGGCTCAAGGGCCAAGTACAAGCATGCATCGAAAACTCGGGGACTACCTACCTGAGCTATCTAAGTTCGAAATCATAAGACCTTAAAGAGGCAACCTTCGATATATAGGTCAAGGCCATCACACTCGGGGACTAACATTTCGAACATGTTCAACTGCAGGTATCCGATCCAAGAAATCGATACCTCATGTTTTAAAGTACGCGTTGCACTCTTTTCCCTTACACCGGTTTTTATCCCAAATGGGTTTTCCGGCGAGGTTTTTAACGAGGCATCAACTATGTGCTACCTGAGGATAATTCAACAGTATCCAAGGCTTCTTTGCAACAAAACTCGAATACTGGGGGCATCACCCTCGTATGTTATGTATCAATGGGTCTTGATAGGAAGAATTTTTTAATGGGACAAACGGTCGAATGAACCGTGTCCATATAGATTATCCGAGTCCCGACAACAAAATAATGTACGCATGTATGAATAATACAAAGAAGCACTCTCTTTTCTCGAACATCTCATGTTTGAAGTAGAATTTCTATTATACGAAGTCATGCACTTACGATTTTGATCTATTGAACAAAACTAACACTTGTGAAAAATGGCTCAAGGTCCAAGTACAATCATGCATCGAAAACTCGGGGACTACCTACCTGAGCTATCTAAGTTCGAAATCATAAGACCTTAAAGAGGCAACCTTCGATATATAGGTCAAGGCCATCACACTCGGGGACTAACATTTCGAACATGTTCAAAATTTTATCGGGAAACAATTCCAAGAGACATACTCGAAGGCTACGGCCATATTAAAGACTACGGTCATATAAAAGGCTACATCCGAAATAATGTGGCTCGAAGACGTCTGACTTCGGCCATAAACTAAAGGCCTTCAAATACTTTTAAAAACAGGTTAAATAAGGCTACCCTCGACAAAGCAAATAAAAAGGGCTTCGATAAAATCAGTCCTCGAATAATCTAAGGCTTCGACAATATTAGCTTTCGAAAAAACCTCAAGAGGTATCAAAATATCTTAACCCAAATGAGTTAAGAAAAAATTGGGTTCCGATCGTTGAACCCTCAAAAAACCCGATGGGTATGAAAAACACATGCTAAGGCATAAAGAAATTTTCACTAAGTCTTTTAGCCGAAAAGGAAAAAATGATAGCCGTTTTTAGAGGCCAAATTGGCCCAACCTAAAGAGCCTAAGGGCCGATATAAAGAGCCTAAGGGACAATATAAAAGAGCCTAAGGGCCGATCTAATAAGCCTAAGGGCCAATACAATTAGAGTTCGAGACCCAGCTCTCACTCGATTCGAACCCAAGGGTTCAGTTATTCCGAGCACAAATAAATCATAACAACAGATTCACCTAAAGGATATATCGGTGAGCTCGAAATACTTAAAAACCCTATGATGGAAACCTAAGGGTTCACTTAATCCTAAAACTCAAGATTCATTCGAAACTGGTTATTAAAAGATAACTTGTCGGTCAATTCGATCGAGGCACTGCCGAGATAAGGTCTCGAATGAGTTTCAAACTCGGGGACTCGCCCTTGTAAAAAGATGAAGGGTTTATTCCGATCACGAGTGGAGTTACAACAATAAAAAAATTTCAACAAAGGAAAATAAACATACAAAGACATTAAGAGAAATTTATGAAGGCATCAAAGGGAAATTTTCCATTATATCAAAAAATATATACAAGGGGCCGGTTAAAGCCTTACAAAGGAAAAAAGAAAAAGAAGTTATAACCTAACTACGATCGGGGCTAGTCCCCTCAAGGCCGGTCTCCTCCCGAGCACCTCCTCTGGGGGCATCTTCTTCAGCAGCCTCATCTCCATCTTCCCCACTTCCAGACTCGCCTCGGCTGCCCTCTGCATCATCATCATCATCATTGGAAGTGGCGAGCTGCCTAGCTTCGGTCTCAATCTCTTTGGCCCGAGCTATTTCCTCGGAGAGGTCAAAACCTCGAGCAGGAATTTCCTCGAGTGTTTCCCTCCGGGATTGGCATTTCGCCAAGTCACTGCGCCACTGCTCCCGGTTGGAAGCCTCCCTCAGTTTAGTTTCGACAGCTACGACATCAGCCCGATACATGGCTATGGACTTTCCCCCCTTGACCTTGGTCTTTTCAATCTCAGCCTTGGCCTTGGTAAGCTCAACTTTGAGTTCTTCGACCCTTTTGTTCTGAGCCGAAACTTTTTCTTTAAGGTCTTGGAGTTGGGCCTCCGCCAAAGATAATTTGGCAAAGATGCCTCCTTTTCAGCAGCAAGGCGGTCCATCCTAGTTTTCCACTGATCACAGTCGGTCTTAACCTGATCGACCTCTTCCTGAAGCAAACCGATCTTCTCCACCTTCTGTTGCAGCTGGGATATCAAAGTGTTAGCGTCCACAGTGGAGTCGATTCCATACTGAATCAAAAGGGAGGTTACCTGCTTGTCCAACTCGGCCTCCTCTTCATGAGCCTTGGCTAGGTTCGCTTGAAGGTCCTCTATGACCTCGTTATTTTGTCAACAAAGAATCTTCAGAGCATTCCTATCTTCTGAGACCCTTCGGATATCGGCTTCGCACTGACTAAGGTCAGCTCGAAATTTGGCAGAAGTCTATACGAAGAAAAAGAACACAAGTTAGAAAGAATAACCTTGGAAAAAAGGTGAAGAGGAATAACCAGAAAGCAACAGGCACTTACCTATGAAAAAAGTCGCTGAGCTTTCGCCATGAGGATCGAAGCGTAAGTAATATCGGAGGCATCATCGACCCCCACAAAGCAATCCCGAAAAGGATCGCCAGTGCTAGAGCCTCCGCCAATCTCGGGGGTCTTCAACTTTTAGGCATCCCTTATTTCCTCTTCAGAGAAGACCGACATTGAAGGCATTTGACCTATTGTCATGGCCCTGATCGAGTCGCTCGGGGCACTCTGTTCGATCCTCCTAGTTTCAGAATCGTCCCCGCCCGGTGTAGAAGTTGATGATCGAGAAATCATCTCGACCTCAGGAGACTTAGGAATCTTCTTCGAAGCCTCCTCAATGCGATGCTCAGTTATAACATGTGCAAGCTCGGAATGCGAAGCAAACTCGATAGCCTTTCTGGGGCGAGCTATCAACACCGAGGTGCCTTCTTCTTATTCCTCATCCTGGTCCCTCAACGTTTGGACCGCATCCGCCGAGAGTCCGACTGTTTTTCTACTCACCCTTTGAGGTTTGGGTTTGGAGACCTCAGATTGCGAGGGATCTTTCCTTTTCTTGTCCTTTTCCGGCCTCGGAACCGGGGACTTAGCTTCGCCACCTTCACTCAAAGGCCTCATAATGGCATCTTTGGTCAGGCCTACATAAGCAGAAGATTAGTAATGGAGAAAATGGGTAATTGCTTCGGAATACATAAGAAAAGAACTTACCATGGTTCCTCACCTGCCTTTAGCCAAATCCCTCCACACTCGTTCAACACGAGTCGAAGTGGAGGCAAGCTTGTGGATCCAGTCCTCGAAATCGGGCACCGCCTTTGGCATCCAAGGGGCAGCTGCATGATTAAAAGGAAATGTTAGGCAAAATCAAAGGAAACACAGAATCAAAAGCGAAAAGTCACTTACACTTGGATTTCCACTCCTCTGGGAATGACATCTTTTCCTTCGGTATTATGTCACAGGTCCTCACCGTATGAATCGACTCATCCAGCCTCGATCCTTATCCTCGTCGATGTTCAAGAATAAGGCCTTTGTTGCTCGGCAGTTGAGTCTAATCAACCCTCGATAGAGTCGAGGCCTGAACAACAGAATAAGATGGTCCAGTGTGAACTCCAACCCCCCAGCCTCGTCGGAATAGAAGCGCAACATGATCACTATGCGCCAAAGTGAGGGGTGGAGCTGACCGAGGGTAACCTCTACCTCTTACGGAAGTCAAAAATCACAGGGTCGACGGGACCCAATGTGAAGGGGTAAGTGTAAACACTCAAGAATCCCTTCACATGTGTGGTGATGCTCTCTTCAGGTGTATGAATACGCACCACCACCTATGAACCCCATTTTCAGTCCTTCTTCATGGCATCGACATGGCCCTCGATAATTGAACACATATACATTGACACATGTTCGCATCGGCCCCGCACCGATGAGGGATTATCAACTTTAAAATCGATTCTGAGGACACATGGTTCAGGAAGGTATTCATGGAGGGCTGGTTCTACCGGCGTTTTATCGCCGGCCGACCGGGAGGAGGAAGATGGAGCTTTATCATTTTGCGGCACTATTTTAGAGGTCTTCGCCATTTATATATGTGAGGGGAGTATAGAAAAGGTGTAAAACTGGTGGTTCCGGTGAAAACAACGGTGGTTTAATGAAGCGGCGATGAAAGAAAGTCAAGGAGGGTTGGGAACTCAAGAGTTTATGATCAAAGCAAAGTAAAGTTTGAATTTAATAAAGAGGTGATATTTATAGGTTTAAACGACAGTTCGGTGTCACTAGTGACCGATCGGCAACTGACAAACATTGATGGTTTTTGGGAACTGAACCGACAAGACATTTCGGTCACATCCATCGCTTACGTCATGGAGGCGACGTCATGATCGAGGTTTCAAGGATTCGAGGCTCAAATCGTTTCTTATCATTTCATTCTAGAAACGCGGGGACTATCTGTATACGGTTAAAATGGACCATACCCGATTTTACGGGCTCGGGAGTGTGCCTCGAGAATGAGCCAATATTGAAGTAAGTTCGGGCTCGAAGAGCACGAAGATTAAGGGATCGAGATTGGGTTAAATCGACGCCTAAGTAACATAATCACGAGATATCCGCAATCGACCACCAATCTCGGCGAGAATCTCGGAACTGGCAGAACCATTAACGGTTATTGATATCAATCATGTATTTTACTTCCGAAATTAGAGTTATACCTTATTTAGGATTCCTCTACTATATAAAGAGGAACCCTGTTCATTTGTAAGGGATCATTATCTCACACGAATTATCACTTACCAAATACTGAGAAATACAAAGCACTCTGCTTTTTAACCCGCTCTTAACTCTTTACTGTTCATATTTCGTGTTGTTCGTATTGTTTTTATTATTCTTGTGGCACTTAACGATCGATCTCGATACTATTCCAAGCCGAGGTCGATAATTCACGAACGGCACTGGTTTGATCTATTATACTCATTTAATTCCTTTATTTATTTAACTATTTATTAATTGACATTGAATTAGATCACGTATCCTTATAACTACATTACAAGTTTAGTTACTACTAGTTTCTCGAGGTGACGTAAACGGAAACAAGAATTTCCGCAAAAATTAGAGAGTTCTTGTTCCATTCGTAAGTCTGATATCGATCTATATTCTCGTTACTAATGAAAATATGTAAATTTGCACCAACAGGTGCTTCCCAACTATTTTACACATAACTATGGTATGTATAATCATTAGAATTACTAGGCTAACATAAAACAAAACAAAAAATACGGCTAAAGTGGTAGGTAAGCCTATCCATGAAACTGCATCCGCATCTTTAATGCAACATCATCAATTGATAAATTAGGAAATTTGGTGGAGCCATCAGTTGGATTAATAATTGCCTCGAGCTCTGCAGCTTCAATGCTCTCTTTTCTGGCAATTGGATCGTCTTTTGTTACCTTTCTTTTGACTCGGCAAAGTACATAATTATCTTTGTCATATCCCTGAAGAAAGATTCAAGTGTCTGAGTAATTTAGCATAATATATATGTATGTATCATCATTACATTGTTTATTTAATTAATATTTTTAGTTAACACCTATTAATATTATGATAAACGTGCGAAATTATTTTCTGGAAATATGTTTGGGGGATAAAGAATGGACTATTTGATAAGCTAAGATTGCGAACTAATTAAATACTTCTTAAGAAGCTAACTAAAGAAGAATTAACAAGCTAAGCTTTTGAAAAACTGAGGGTGAAAATCATTAAAAGAAGTTTTCTTAATACATAAACAGCTCAAACAAAAATTTTTAATTAGAAAACTCAAAGATTGAGTTTGCAAACTCAGTTTTCTCAGATCTTCAAACGAACGCCACCTCAAAAAATTAAAAATTCAGCTAATTGCTGTTGGTTTTCCGAAAGATTTCAAAAACTTCTCCTTTTTTTTTGCAACAAAAAAGGGTTAAACAAAGCAAAGGCTCAAAAATTGTGACTGCAAACTCTGACGTAATCACCACCTAGCAAAATTTAACACCAAAATACTTGGGTTAAATTAAACCTGGATTATAATTGAACAATACTAATGTCACCTCTCCCCAAACCAAATATTCTTTCCCATGCAAGCAAAACATACATTAAAACAGCAACATATATAGAACAAATTAACTCTATGACACCTTTTGGATCTCGAGAGTCAAACTTTTTAATTTTGATCGTGAATTTCGACATAAAATCTTAAAATTTGTTGAGATAAAACTACATCATTGAAAACTACGTTAAAAGTACCATAAGTCGCAGTAATTAATAATTCAAAAAATTGCAGCCAAAGAAAACTCGTTTGACTCTCGAAAGATGTCACATAAATTGGGACAGATGGAGTAAGCAAAACAGGAGTAATCAAGAAATTATGAATGTGAACTTACTCGAGAACGTTGATGTAAGATCTTCTTGACCTCATCAGCAAGAGAATATTCTTTCATAAGCCATTGCCCATCTTGAGGTGAACCTGAATTCTGGTACCTTAGACTTCTTTTATATCCCATAACTGAACCTTTTTCACTACACACAGGTTTCCCTTTGTCTTGAGATTTCCATGAACCTTTACCTACACTTCGAATAAACCTTGAATTTTCTATCTTTTTTTTCTTCAATTCCGTGAAAAAATATAAAGTCCTCTCTTTTCTATCTTTAAAAACAACCCATGGTTCTTTGGAATAAAGATCTTCTTCTTTTATTGGAACTAATTCAGGCAAACGTCCCTTTAATACATACTGTAAAAGATATTTCACCAATTCTGTATCTGTAGGGTGAAATCGAAATCCCTGTGTACGTGCAGAATTTTCAATGCACAACCCTTTTCCTTCTCTTTTAATGTTGTGCGTAATTGTTGGCAATTGAGACATGACTAGAAGATTTATTTATGGAATAAGGGGGAAAAAGAATTATTTATGGAGTACTGTGCATGGGGTGTATTTATAATTGACGTGAGTTGGCAACATTTTTAGTAGTTTGTGTTGTTTTATAATTCGAAGAGGACTAGGAAAAGTTAATTTAATATCCGGTTAGGTTTAAGAAACTTACTTTTAGACATGCTATTACTGGTATATAGTTTGTGTTGTCTTATAATTCTGAGAGTACTAGGCAAGAGAAGCCCTGGCCTAAGGCCCCAAAATAAGAAGCACAACTATATTATTATATAATATATACTTCATAATTTATGTTTATATAATTATTAATAAAAGATTCCAAATTTAATAATTTTTAACATTTGGTATACGTAAGATTAAGTGAGTTAATTGGATAATTTTTTCTCACTAAATTAAATAATATATTTACCTTCTCATCAATTTTATTTTTCTTCCTTTATGCAGAGTCTTTTTTCATGGTTCTCAACTCACATTCTCTAAATTAACTATTCCTTTTTGTCACATTTGATTGATCCACACACCAGAAAGCAAGTTCTTTTCTGTCTTGTTTTTTTTAACTAAGAAATCCCCGAGACAAATGTCGCAAACTAAGGTTCAAAACATGATGAATAATGGGCTCACCTTTTACCATTTTCACTTAATGGAAGAATTCAATACCATATGAAATTCATACATCATGAGTTGGGCTCTCACTACTATATCAAAGCCATGTAGTTTTTTTTGTGTCAATATTATATGGATTCTATAAAAGACGTTTCAGGATCTTTTAATATATTTTAGTTTTAGGCCACCAATTTTGTTGAGCCGCTCCCTCATTGACGATCAACAATGTCACGATCCAATTTCTCATATAGGCCGTGATGGTGCCTAACACTACCATCAGGTAAGCCAACGTCGGTTACATCAATTTATTTACCCATTTTATTACTTTAAAAATCATAACTCCTATTTAATTAAATAATATGAAATAAAATCCACAGGGTGATAAAATAGTAGCTATGTGAACCACCATACCAAACATCCAACAGAGATCCACAGAACCCGGTGTGACAAGTGCATGAGAATCAACTAGAAAATATAATAAAATACAACATCTGTCTGGAATACAAATTAGACAAGAGACTATAAATGACTCTGATGGAGACTCTGCAGGCTGCGGATCATAACAAGGAAGTGAAACTCACCATAAAGTCCTCGCAACATCCATGCCTCTGCACCCAGAGGGCCAACAGAACCATATATATATACCTGCACAATATGTGTAGCAAGTACAGTATGAGTACGTAAATCAACGCGTACCCAGTAAGTATCTAGCCTAACCTCGAAGAAGTATTGAAGAGGGGTCGACTTCGACACTTACTATGGGCTAACAATACAATACTGAAATCATAATTTAACATGGATTATGTAGATACAACTGAAAACTTAATAACAAAAAATAAATAAACAATTCTTTTACTGATAATAAATCCCAAATTAATTCCATCATTTAACAAACTAATCTTTCAGACCAATGAAACAATATCGATTATAATTGGACTCCAAGAATTTTTACGCACGAATTATGCCGAGGTCGTACAACCCGATCCAACATATAAATATATAAACTGTGCACTGCTGATGGTCGAACGACACGAACCATAGATGCATCTATCTGCTACCGAGGCGTTCGACCCGCTCCACAAGAAGAGAAAATATATTAAAACAACCGATTCAAGATTATTAAAGAGCTAATATTCAAAGAAATACCAATTCTCATTAACGGTCAAATGACTCGTCCAAAACTCAAGCAAATGAAGGTTAACCTTTTACAATTCCTTTATCAAGTTTTAATATGAATTAGGCAATTAAATTAACAAGTAAGATGCAAACAACGCAAGTATAATATGATTTGGATCCTAGACTACCCGGACTTAAGCATAATTAGTAGCTATGTACGGACTCTCGTCACCTCCTGCATGCGCACTCCCCACAAATAGAAGCATATAATAATTTGATTCACCTATGGGGTTAATTCCCTCTTACAAGGTTAGAAAAGAGACTTACCTCGCTCTGAAGTTCCATAACCGGCTTCAAAGCTATTCCAACAACTCAAACCGATGCCCATTGCTCCAAAACTAGTCAATCAATGTGAAAATCAATGAAAATATACTCTAATACTCATAAGAAATCAATTTAGACAAATTCCCAACTTCGCTCGAAAAGTCGATAAAGTCACCCTTGGGCCCACGTTCCCGAATTCCGAAAATTTTTGAAGATAAACACTACCCATAACATTACGAACTCAATACAATTTATTCCCAGTTCCATGTCCAATTTCGTGGTAAAATTCCAAAAATACCAAATTTTAGCTTTCTACCAACCCCCCCCCCCCCCCCCCCNCAATTTCTACTAATTTTCATGTTTAAATCCTCACACAAACCATGTATTTAACTTTAATAGGTGGGAATCACTTACCTTGTTATACTTGATGAAAATCTCCCATTGAAGATCTCCAAAATCACCCCAACCAAGTGAAAAGTGAGAGAAAATGGGCCAAATCCCGTTTTTAAAAGAACCCTCCGCCTAGACGACTTTTCGTATCTGCGGAGCCAAAGGCCGCTTCTGCGGCACCAACACCGCTTCTGCGGAAAAACACCGGAGGTCGCCCCTTCGCAAATGCGGACAACATCCCACTTTTCGACATCGCAGGTGGGCAAATCCATCTCGCTCCTGCGCTCCAAGAGGCCACATATGCGCCATCGCAGATGCGGAAAAAGTCTCGCACCTGAGGGCACTGCCCAGCTCGCCCAGAACCGCTTCTGCAACCCTCCTGGCCGCTTCCGCGGCTCCGCACCTACGGAAAAAACCTCACAGGTGCGATTACACCAGATGACAGCAGCTCCAGCATTCCTCCAAGCCCAAACTCGATCCGTTTACCATCCGAAATCCACCCGAGGCCCTTGGGACCTTAAGCACTTATACCAACACGTCCCAAAATGCAATACAAACTTAGTAGAGCCTTTAAATCTCATCAAACAATGCTAAAACCATGAAACACACCCCAATTCAGTTTCATGTACTTAAGAACTTCAAACTTCAACATCCGATGCCAAAACCTATCAAATTACGTCTGATTGACCTCAAATGTTGCATACAAGTCTCATTTGACATTAGGGACCTACTCCAACTTCCGGAATCGGGATCCGACCCCGATATCAAAAATTTCACTCATGGTTAAGGGTGGCATGTGGGCAGGTTAGGCCCAGGCCCGCGAGCCCAAATGGGTAGTGGGCCTAAACGGGCCTAACCGTTTAGGCCCAGGACCGGGTGGAGGTGGGCTTCCAGGTGGGCCGGTCCCTTGATATAGGCTCGCGAGACCGGGACTGTTTAGGCCCAGGACCGGCTGATAAATGGCCGATTAGACCAGTCCTAAACGATCCTAAGTGGGCCTAAACAGGCCCAACGACTATTTTTTTTTTAAATTTCTGCCAAAATGTCCGTTTCTAGCCGTTGGCTATTTATAAAATAGCCATTTAACCCCCAACTTTATTTTTATCCCAAACTTTTTATAATTACACTTTTTCCTATTTTCAACTATAAATACCCCCTCATTCTTTCATTTTTCTCACAAAAGCATCAATCTCTCTCATTTCTCAAACTCCAATTGAAGTATTCAAGTCTTCACTCATCTCTCCTTTCTCAAACTCAAATTCTCAATTCAAGTTAAATCATGCCCGATGATTCTAGAGTGCTCTCATATGTTTGAGAACACTTTAATGTGGTAGAAGAAAATAAAGACGTTTACATAGTAAAGTGCAAGAACTGTGGTCGAGTCTTCACTCATCGTCCAAAGTTGGAGGGCACAGGCTGTCTAACGAGGCATATAAAGAGTTGTCTTGTGCTTTCTCCAGACATTCGTATTTAAGTTGATTTGAGAATATTTGTGTTATTTTAAAATTATTAGACGTATTATGCTTAATGTTTTAGTTTGTTAGATTAATTTGAAGTATTATTAATTTATTATGCAATGATAAGTGCAAGTTTGAACTTTAATTTGAAGTATTAAATGTAAACTTTAATTTGCAAGTTTGATACCGAGTTCATCTATATATAGATGAACTCGGAAATTGCATTAGATAATTTGTTTTTAAAAAATAGGCCCTGTCTACTTAGGCTCACATAGGCCCGGGACCGGCCCACTTAGCCCGGGACCATTAGTTAGTGGTCCCAGTCCCGGGCCGATTCCTAATAAAAAGCCCACGAAGCTTGGGCCCACTTAGGACCGGCGCACGAAGCCTGGGCCCACTTAGGACCGGCCCGCGAAGCCCGGGCCCATTTCGTACCGACCCACTTAGGACCGGCCCACACGACCCGTTTAGGCCCGGTCTCGGGCCCGGCCCACATTACAGCCTTACTCATGGTCAAATTTCCCAAAAATTTCGAATTTCCAACATTCTCCAAATGACCCCGAATGACCTACGGACCTGCAAATCCACATCCGGACGCGCTCCTAAGACCAGAATCACCATACAGAGCTATACCTACCCTTGAAATCATAAATTTACATTGATAACATTAAAATACACTTCAACCCAAACTTACAAAATTCTTCAAAAATGCTAATGTAATGATCCGACCGGTCGTTTTGAGCATTTGCACTTCACTCGGTAGTTTACGGGTTCCGTATGATATATTATGACTTATATAAATCGTCTTTTATTTTTCAGGTTATTCGGAATCGGTTTGGAAGAATGAATTTCATTATTGAAGCTTTAAGTTGAAAGAGTTGACCAAGTTTGACTTTTTTGAATTTGACCCCGGAACGGAGGTTTGATGGTTCCGTTAGGTCCGGATGGTGATATTGGACTCAATTATGCCCGGATTTTCATTTGTGTATTTCTAGAAGGTTTCGGCACAAGTTGGAAAAAATTGAAAATTTGAAGGTTTGGAAAGTTCATAAGTTTGATCGGAAGTTGATTTTGAGGATATTAGATTCGGATTGTGGTTCTTGGAATTGTAATAGCTTCATCATTTCATTTGAGACTTGTGTGCAAAATTTGGGTTCATTCCGGGATATTTGATATGGTTCGGCGCGAGTTTTTGGAAATTGAAAGTTCAAAGTTCATAGATTTCGACTTCAGGTGTGATTCGTTGTTTCGATGTTTATGTGTGTTTTGAGGCCTAGAGTAGGTTCGTTTTATGTTATGGGACTTGTTGGTATGTATGGACGGGATCCCAAGGGGATCGGGTGTGTTTCAGATTGATTTCAGATCATTTTTCTTCATTTTGGCACTGTTGTGTTATGCTGTTTTCTGGTGCCTCATTTCTTCATCGTGTTCGCGTGGCAAGTGTTGCGAACGTGTAGTTTATTTTGAATGCCGTATAAATTCTTCATATCGTTCACAAGTAATGTTCCGCGTTCGCATAGAGTTGGGGAAAGTCCTCTTCGCTGGGATGGAGTGTTCTTCTATGCGGCCGCGTAAGGTGAGTGCCATTCGCGAAGCTTTGGAAGCAGTGTTCATCGCGTTTGCGTGGGGTTTATCGCGAACGCGTAGAGTATTTTTTGGCAGTGTGAATTTTATTCATCGCGAACGCGATGAATTCCCCGCGTTCGCGAAAAAGGAGGCCTTGGCAGATTATAAAGTACTTTACTTCGAGGGGTTTCGACCATTTTTACATTTTGGGAGCTATGGAGCTCGGATTGAGGCGATTCTTGAAGCAAGTTTTACCATATGAATTGGGGTAAGTGTTCTCTACTCGGTTTTGGTTATATTTCATGAATGTATCTTTGATTTTAGCTTTTGGTTTATGAATTTTAAAGAGGAAATTGGGGGTTTTGGCCTAAAGTTTCATAATATGAATTTTTGAGTTTTGAACATCGATTTGGAGTCGGAATTGAGTGAAATTAGTATGGTTAGACTCATAATTGAATTGGTTGTCATATTTTGTGAGTTTTGTTGGGTTCCGAGGTGCGGGCCCGGGTTGGGCTTTTTGTCAATTTCGGGCTTTTGATTCAAGATTTGATCTTTTACGATCGGGATTGGTTCCCTTAGCACTTTTGATGTATTTGAGTTGTTTTTGGTTAGTTTCGAGCCGTTCAGAGGTCGGAACACGCGAGATGGAATTTTTGGAACATCGCTTGGCTTGCTCGGTATTGAAATTGGCTTGGCTTACTCAGACGGCCGGAGGTGGTCGGAAAATGGCATGAGGGACTACGGGAGGAGTTGAACCGCTCCAGGTTCACTTGAGGGCCTCAGGGTAGCATTAAACCGGCATGGGGTGAAGCAGGGGCTAGGAGATGGTGAGAGGTCATGGTTTCCGGTGAGGGAAGTGGCCGGAGAAGGTGGACAGTGTCCATCGGAGATGAAGAGACGGGAAGGTTCTAGAGAGAACCTGGAGATAGAGAGAGAATAAAGAGATGAGTGTGAGGGGGAGTGAATGAGAGACCCGGGGAGAAGGGGGAGGTAGCCACCTAGGTTTAATTAAGGAAGGTTGTTTTTGGGCCGTTGATCAAACTTGTTCAGACATTGGGTCAGGTAGGATAGAGATTGGGCTTGGGTATTGGGTTATGTAATTGGGCTGGTTTCAATAGGCTGAAATTGAATTAAAATTCGACTATAATTTAAATAGGGAGGGGCTAATTGTTAAATACCCGATTAAATAGATAAATAATTAATAGAAATAGCTAATAATTGCATAAAATTAAATTAAGCTTAAATAGGTGGAATTAAGGTAATTAATTGATATAGAAAAATATAAAATGAACAATTATTGATTTAAATGGTATAAAATGTACAATTAGGCCATAGTTGCAAAATTATTGTAATTATGGCCAAATAATGCCAAATTGTCTAATTTGTGAAATAATCAAACCCTAATAGGATTAAAAATTATATATTGCGCTGGGAAATATTTTTAAATTATTTATAATACAATTTATGAATAATTATTGAATATAAAAATACTGAATAAATTGGNAAAATTATATATTGCGCTGGGAAATATTTTTAAATTATTTATAATACAATTTATGAATAATTATTGAATATAAAAATACTTAATAAACTGGAAAAGAATTTAATAAAAATTTGAAAAATTACGAAAAAATACCAGTTATTATAAAGAGTGATTTTGAAGGTATATATGCAAATTTTAAAATAGTTTGAGGAAAAATTGGGTATCAACAGCTGCCTATCTTTACCGGGGAAGGATGGAAGAGTTGTGATCACGCTCAACTATGTCTTGTAGAAGACTAAGCGGGCGCTGCAAATATAATCCGGGGTA